>CAIGRM010074124.1:0-10922 GCA_903798335.1 Fraxinus albicans | reverse complement strand
AGTAAGCCGCATTGGGCGGGTATGAAATGGTTATTAAGGTATGTGGTTGGGACTTTAAATCTAGACTTAGTGTATGAGAAAATATCTGAAAAATTGACCCTTAAAGGTTATGTAAATGCTGATTTTGCTGGTGATAAGGATAGCAGAAAATCAACTACTGCATACTTCTTTACTCTTGGTGATAACTGCATAACATGGAAATCACAATTACAACCTTTAGTTACTTTGTCAAGTACTGAGGCAAAATATATTACAATAACAGAAGCTGTTAAGGAATGTATTTGGTTAAAATGGATATTAAAGGAATTGAATTTCATGCATGATACACCTATTATGTTCACTGATAATCAAAGTGCATTATTACTTAGTAAAAATTCTGTCTATCATGAAAGATCAAAGCATATTGAGGTAAAGTATCATTTTATTTAAGAAAAACTGTCTCAATGTGAAGTTGAACTTGTTAAGAATCCCTCAGATATGGGGACAAAAATTTTGTTTGTAGGAAAATTTAAATTTTGTTTGTTTTTGTTACATATTGACACGGGTTAATTTTTCTTGCAGGTTTTGGGCAATGATGATGAACAGCCTTCCATGTACAATTCCACAATCAAAATAGATAGAGTGCTATGAGAACCAAGGTGAAGAATGTGAGAATTGTGATTCTCAAAACACTATTAAACTGGTGTTATTTATGTCAATTGGCTTGGTTGATTATTTTAACTTGAGTTGCTTAAGTGTCAACCACTTATTAGTAGCTAAGTGATTCACCTGAATTGTGCTAGTTTGAAATAATGGAGACCGTTGGATGAGATGAACGACTGAGATTAATTCTTGGGTGATATTACCGTCTCTTCAGCTTTTTAAGACTTTCACTTTTCATCTTCTGGATTCTTCGGTTCTTTCTCTTCTTAACTCCTTCGTGTAGAGACCGTACTTTCTTCTTCTTCTTCTTCAGTTGTTCTCTGCAATAGATCTAGCTAGTTGTTGAGGTGAATCTTGTGTAATATTTAAGCCAAGAATAGTGGCTGGATTGTATAGATTTTTCTCTAAGTGTCTGGTGAGATCTGTGAGTTCGATCTGTATGGTTTTTGGGAGATCTTATGATCAATGACCAAAACTTTGTTTTCAGTACGTCTTGATGTAATCTTTCTCTCTTTGTGAATGGTGATTTGCACTAGTGGAACAGGATGTTCATGAGCCCCCCATACTAGGCCATTTGGCTGAACTGGGTGAACATTTTCGTGTGTTCTTGTTATGTTCTTTATTGCTCTTACTTACTTATGCATTATTGACTTGATTGTGAACTGGTTTCACGCGTAAATCCCAACACCATGCCTAGATGTTAGACTGAGAATAATTGAAACAAATTCAAGTTTTGTAATTTTTATTCTATAAACCAATAATTAATTTATTTTTTAAACATATTAACGAAAAGTTGAAAAGATAATCTGATTTTAATCTAAGTCAAACAATCAATATTAACCATATATTTCATGGGTCCCACAACTTTTCAACTACACATTTCAAAATCTTCTATCACAATCTACTAAAAATCAAATTTTAACCCACACCAAACACCCTCTTATGACAACATAATTTTCGAAACCAATTAAAATTGAATAGTGAATATTAAGAGAAACGTGAACAAATGAAAAAGAAAAAATTTGAATCTGTGAGCCAGCTAATATTTTACCATGGTTTGAGGTTTCGAGCCATCTGCACTTTAGGTGTGAATTAAGTCGCAATACTTAAATAAAAATTTTAAAAGAAAACTGTAATATCATTTTGATTAAATGAAATGGCTAACAAAATTTGATTGAATTATCATCACTTTCCATTGGGTTCTTTAAATTTTGGTCACAAAATCATTAAAAATAAAAATAAAATTGGGCTTGTACCATTTGAGTTAATTACTGTCGTTTTTTGTCTAGATGACAAGTTGGTAGTAGCATCCTCAGCATCCACTAATTAACAATGGAAGATAAAGAGAACCATGTATACAATCATGGTCGACAATTTTGTTGACAACCATGAGTTTGGTAGGAATCTACGTCACATTCATTTAAAAACTATTTTTTAAATCAACAGGATGAATCTTGACAACAGATTAATTGTTAACAAAGCTGTACAAATAACTTTATTAAGATGGAAGAACAATAGATACACATGAATTTTTTTTTTTTGGCTTAATCCAATCTTCTATTATATTATACGAGATTATGGCAACGGGGCGGGTTGGCCATTATTGCCCCCCATTTTGTTGGGTATTTTTGTTATCTTGTTCCTCTTCCATACCTGATTAAAACGGGTCACGACGGGTTCGGGATGGGGTGGTGTTTATTTATTTAGCCCATGTTTGAGTCACATTATTTTTTCCATTCTCATTCTTCTACTCATTTTCAACCACACATTTTTCAATAAAATAATATTTTCCATAACATCAATAACTTTTACTTCTTTTTTAACCACATATTTTCCATCACATCAAACAAAAAAACACGTTCTTGAACTCAAAATGTGCACCAAACAGGAGCTTATTTGTTTTTATTTTATTTTATTTTATTTATTGTCTTTAGTTGGTAAAAAAATATTGCTTTTGTTTTCCTTTTAGTTTGTTAAGAATAATCCATCTTCCCTCTAGAAAGGATGATAATCCTTTTCTTTTTATTTGATAAAAAATTTAAATTCAAAACAAACTTTAACGGGATGTGTAGCGGTGTGGAAATTATTATTTTTCATATCTGTTCCGCACCTATTTCGGGGAAACAACCCTCACCCCACCCTGCTCTCACCCCATTTACCATATTAGGCACGTAATCTCGTTCCATTTGATGGGGGCTTCGCAAATATCGAATTTAACGAATTTTTTTTTTATTTTTCAATCCCTTCCGGGGAAGCTAGTTGTCACTTGTTTAGTGGATTACTTTGTTTACTTTTCCAATTAAGAAAATATTGAAATAATTCTATAATTCATTTTAAAAATTAAGCAATTCAATAAATATATCCAAATTACGTACTAAAAGTCTAAAAACCAGCTAATTAAGAGCAAGTGGGATGGGATTTTTTTTCCCTAAACAATTTTGGCAAGAAGATAGTTGTTACGACATCAGTGACGTTATGGGCTCAGTCGCCGGTGATGATTAACAGATTAATGCACCAGTCGGATCATTGGTTCCACATTATATGGAGCTGCTACTTCCTTCCTATTGGTCCATTTCTTTATTAAAATACAGATAGATACAGAGAAATACATAAATACACTCCACGGTGACATACAAAGCTGAAAAACAAAGTTGAGCATACAATATATTGTTTATTTCAAATTCTTGGTCTCAAATTATAGTGGTTTTTGAGGTGGAATGTCACGACTTTAGACTGTAAAATTGCAAGTTATATTGTATAAGGAATTTTTGGGAAAAATTACCTAGAAAATAACCTACCCAAAGTGAGAGACATTTGTAAAAACCATGATTGCAACACATCTATTCAGCTGAAAGAAGCATTTTCCTCTTATGAAAGTGTTGTGGTTTGACCCAAATTCTAATGGGTATTGGATTCTAAATTGGAGTGATTTTGAAGAGATCAAAATTATGGATTGAAGGAAAAATTCGCCGCATTTGGCTTGTCTGGGGCTAGCTGGACGCTCGAGCAAGCCCGATAGAAAACAAAGAAATCGTGAACGATTTGGAGATGTTGGAAGTTAAGTATAACAAGGATGACTTGGCGTTGATGTTGCTGTGTTCTCTACCGCCATCATATGTGACTTTCAGAGATACTATTCTTTATAGTCAGGATATTTTTACCGTGGAAGAGATCTATGATGCTTTACTATCTAAAGAGAAGATGAGGCATCTTGTTGGAGGATCTAGGAATCATGCTGAAAGCTTGGTTGTGCACGAGAGAAATTAAGATAGGAATCTTGGCAGAAATATGATGGGCAGATCGAAATCTAGACATACTGAGAAGACATGTCACTATAGTAAGAATAAGGGTTATATTAGAGCTGATTGCTATACCTTGAAGAACATAAATAAAGCTATTGGTGCTACTGAAAGAAAAACAACATGTTAACTCATCGGAGGCTAATGTTGTAGAAGATGGGCAAAGTGAAGGAGGGTTTCTTGTGGTTTCTGACATGGATTCCAAACCATGTGAGGAATGAGTTCTTGACTCGGCTTGCACTTTTCATATGTGTACCAACAGGGACTGATTTTCAACTTGTAAAGAAGTTTCGAGAGGTGAAGTAACTATGGGAAATAACGCGCTTTGCAAAATTGTTGGAGTTTGTACAGTCGGAATTAGAATGGTTGATGGGGTTATTGAGACACTTATAGATGTAAGGCATGTTCCAGAACTGATACGAAATCTCATATCTTTGAGTGCATTTGACTCAAAGGGTTATAGTTACACTGGTGAAGGTGGAGTTTTGAAGGTGAGTAGGGCTGCTCTTGTTGTCATGAAGGGACATAAAAGCTCTACCCAGTTTTACATTTTTGCGTTGTTCTACAGTAATTGGGGATGCAGCAGCTTCTATTTCTTCTTTGATAGATAATGAAATTACAAATTTTGGGCATATGCGGCTCGAGCATATGAGTGAGAATGGCTGGCAAAGCTGAGTAAAAGTACATTTCTTGATGGGTAGAAGACCAGTAAAATAATTTTTTGTAAGCATTGTGTCTTTAGGAAATAGAAGAGAGTTAGATTTATGAAAGGAAGACACAACACGAAGGGAATACTTGAATATATCAATTCAGATCCTTGGGGACCGTCCATGGTACCATCAAAAGGAGGTCATTATTACTTGTTGACAGTGATTAATGATTTCTCAAAGAAAGTTTGGGTATTCTTCTTGAATAGTAGAAGAGTGATGTGTTTGAGACATTCAAGGAGTAGAAAACATTGGTAGAAAGCAGACTGAAAAGTAGGTGAAACATTTATGCACAGATAAGGGTTGGAGTTTTGTTCACATGAATTTAATAGCTTCTACATGGTTGAATCCATCTTGAGATACTTGACATGACAAAACTCAGAGTTTGGAAAATAATTTCTGATATATTATTCCTTTGACGTTGATGAATATATATAGAGATTTACAACATAGTTAGTGGGATTGTTACAGATTTACAGCATAGCCACTAATTATAGGATGAGAGCTAAATTAGGCCAGCTAATTTACACAGGGATGAGTACTGAATCAGGAGCTAAATTAGGCTAGCTAATGTACACAGGGATGAGCACTGAATCAGGAACTAAATCAGGCCAACTAATTACAAAATAATAGGGGCCTTAACATCCCCCCTCAAACTGATGGCGAATGGGACAGTAGGCGAAGTTTGGTGCGATGTTTCTCAAAAAGAGCTCGGCTTAATGGCTTTGTGAGAATGTCGGCTATTTGTTTTGCACTAGAAATAAACTTAACAATCACCTTTCCTTGCTGAATTTGCTCCCTAACAAAGTGGTAATCCAACTCAATGTGTTTGGTCCGTGCATTGAATACCGGGTTGGTATAAGATAAATGGCACCGACATTGTCACACCAAAGAGTGGCAGGCGTGGATGATAGCAAGGAATGAAGCCACATAATTTCAGCAGTAGCATTAGCCATGGATTTATATTCACTCTCTGTTGAATAGACAGCATACCCATTCACTGAGTGGGTTGCTTTTTGGCCACCCAAAAGACTAAATTGTTACCCAAATAGACAGCATACCCATTGGTTGATCTTCTATCGTCAGGGCAGCCCCCTAATCAATGTCTGATAAGCATTGTATTGCAAAGGATGAGTGTTTAGAGAAGAAGAGTCCATATCGCTTAGTGTGTTGCAAGTAGCGTAGAACCCGTTTCAGTGACTGCCAATGCATAGTTGTAGGAGAGTGCATATATTGACAAAGTTTATTGACTCTAAAAGTAACGTTAGGACGTGAAATGGTGACATATTCTAAACCACCAATTAATTGGCGATATAAATCACCATGTTCAAAGGGTGCACCCGAAGTTTTGGTGAGAGTGGGGGAGACCGCCATTGGTGTAAGGCATGGTTTGCATTCGAACATCTGAAATTTGTGTAGAAGATCATAAATGTATTTTGCTTGACAGAGTAGTAGACCATCGGGTAGATGTAGTGCCTCCATACCCAAGAAATAATTTAATGTACCCAAGTCACGAATGGGAAAAGTGGACTGAATTTTAGTCATGAACCAGTCAACAAGAGTAGATGAGGTGCCAGTGACTAAGATGTCATCGACATAGATAAAAACAAAGAGTTTAGAGGTATCATCACACCGTATGAACAAAGAAGTGTCGGCCGTAGAGAATTGAAACCCCAATTGAAGTAGAAAATCAGAAAGTCGATAAAACCATGCACGGTGAGCTTGCTTTAATCCATATAGAGACCTATGAAGATGACAAACATGATCAGGATAATTAGAATCAATAAAGCCAGGGGGCTGTTCCATATATATTAAATCTTCCAAAGTCCCATGAAGAAAAGCATTCGAGATGTCCAATTGCCTAACACACCAACCCGACATAGTAGCAAGAGATAAAATAGTGCGAATTGTGGTGTATTTAATTACTGGACTGAAGGTTTCATGGTAATCCACACCATGTTCTTGTGTATAGCCCTTGATCACAAGTCGCGCTTTGTAACGGTCAATACTACCATCGGCCTTGCGCTTGATGCGAAAAAGCCATTTGTTTCCAACAATGTTTTTGTGAGATGGGCGAGGTACCAATGTCCAAGTGTTGTCGGAAATAAGAGCATCAATTTCCTTGGTCATGGCATTCCGCCATTCAGCATATGGTTTTGCTTGATTGTAAGTGTTCGGTTCCTGTGTTAAAAATTGTGTTGTTGTTGGGGTAGAAATGTGAGCTTGGCGTTTGTGGAGTGTAGTTGGGCGAAGGTTCATGTGGTGGGTTAGGATAGGTGGTGTTGGAGTAGGAGAAGTGGACATTGAGGTTGTTTGGTTGGTGTAGGATGATAAGTCAACAATTAAATTTAAATTAGGAGAGGTTGGAATGTTAGGGGACAAGGATTTAGGGGATACAGGAGAGTTGTGATGGGATGCAGAAGTGGGAGGAGATGCAGAGTATGATGGTAGTGTGGGTGGATGAGGTTGATGGGAAGGAGATAAGAAAGAAGAAGTGGAATTGGAATTAAAAACCGTACCTGAAGGAGCCTCAGAGTCCCAGTGAGTTGAATGACTCGTAACCTGTAGCCAAGAAGAATTGTCTGGATGAGAGGATGTAGGGGTTGGATGTGATTGATATCGAAAAATTGTGACATTAAATTTAGCATGTCATGCTAAGTATATGTGACCTGTTTCCAAGTCTAAACAATGATAGGCACTATGGGTTGGACTTTGACTAAGAAACACGCATGGTAGAGATCGAAAAGCAAATTTATGGTGATTGTAAGGTCGAATTAAAGGGAATATGGCACATCCAAAAGGTTTCATGTCTAGGTAATTAGGAACTTTGCCAAAGAGAATTTGATATGGAAACTTGTGTTTTAAAATCGGATTTGGTGCTTGATTAATGGATTGAATGCTTACTGTAAAAGCAAAATTCCAATATTTTAGGGAAACATGACCATGAGCTAACAAAGTTAAACTAGTATCAACTAAATGGCAAATTTTCCACTCAAATGTCCCATTTTGCTCATGGGTATAGGGACAAGCAATTCTATGAACAATGCCAATTGATTGAAATAGTTTACTTAGTTTTTGATATTCACCACTCCAGTCGGAATGGAAAGCTTTAATTTTTGCATGAAATTGTCTATCAACAAGAGATTGAAAATTAAGAAAACATGAATAGACATCAATTTTATTTTTCAAAAAATAAACCCAAGTAAATCGGGTATAATCATCAATGAATAAGACAACATAATGATGTCCAAGACTTGAGATTACTGGAGCAGGGCCCCAAACATCAGAAAAAATAATATCAAAAGGAGCATTACTCTTATGCTCGACACTAGCTAAAGGTAAACTAGACATTTTTCCTAAGAAACAATAAGAACATGGTTGAGACTTAAAATTAGAACAAGGTAATTTGAAACGTTTGACAATATTGGAGATAGTGCGCATATTTTGGTGTCCAAGGCGTTCATGCCACTGTTGAAGAGTTGGAGTGGTGGTAAGGTAGGCAAACTTCATGGAAGGATGAAGGCGATAGAGTCCATTCTCACTGAGACCATAGAGGAGTACCTTCTTGGTGAAGTGATCCTTAACCAAAAAATAAGTAGGGTGGAATTCAAAAAAGCAATTGTTATCGGAAGTGAACTTTTGAACAGACAACAAATTTTTAACAATTTTAAGAACGTGGAGAACAGATTTTAAAGCAAGCTCACCACCTGCCGAAGGGATAGAAGTCATACCATTATTAGCAATGTGAAGTCCTTGGCTATTACCAACATGAAGAGTGTCATTACCATGATATTCATTATTTATCTGTAGTGTAGAGAGGTCAAGAGTGATGTGGTTGGTGGTGCTAGTATCGGGTATCCAAACAGGTTGTGAGACATGTCCACCATAGCCAGGAGGTGTGGATTGTTGAGGACTAGCATAGGAGTAGTTTGCTTGAGGTACGAAGGAGGGCTGCCTCGAATAACGTCGACGACACCGATCGGCTGTATGGTTACGCCAGCCATAGATTTGGCAAGGTGCACGAGGGCGACATTGAAAACCAAAATTGGAGTATGCAGAAGCAGATTGGCGTTGCGGGATAGGTAATAAGGGAGCAGCAGAATTGCGCATAGCAACATGAGCAAGAGGTGGTTCATGCGTGGCTTTGAGCAGTATTTCATGAGCCACGAGTTGGGCATGTAGTTCGTAGAAGGACACAGGATCAGGCCGAAGATTCAATGCAGTAATAATACTGTGAAAGTCACTACCAATAAATGATCACATTAAATTCAGTGGATGAAAGAGGGCGACCAGCAGTGCTGAGTTCATCAGCCAAGGCCTTTGCACATTGCAAATAGGTTGAAACAGAAAGGTCGTTCCTCTTAAACTCCTGTAATTCAATGTTGAGTTGTAGTTAACGGTTTTGCGGAACCAATCCAAAAGCACGTGCTAGTGCATCCCAAATAGCAAAGGAGGATGAAAGATTAATAATATATGAGAAAATATCTTCGGTGAGTGAGGAGAGGATCCAAGACAAGAGAAGTTGATCTTCCTTGAACCAAAGATCATATTCAGGATTGGGTACTTGAGTAATTGGCGTTGTTGTTGAGGCAATGGTATGTGGAGGAGCAACGGAGGTACCATCGATGAAGCCATAGAGATTCAGGTAATGAAGAAGCGGGATGAATTGAGCCCGCCATACCAGGTAGTTTTTGCCATTGAGTATGTGTAGAAGATGATGAGCAAGCAGGTGTGGAAGTGGTGGAGGCAGGGACAAGTTGATTAGCCATGAGTGAAGAGGAAGGTTTCGAGAGAAAAAAAAATTGTTTAGAGCAAAAGCTCTGACACCATGACAAAAGTCAGAGTTTGGAAAATAATTTCTGATATATTATTCCTTTGACGTTGATGAATATATATAGAGATTTACAGCATAGTTAGTGGGATTGTTACAGATTTACAGCATAGCCACTAATTACGAGATGAGAGCTAAATCAAGCCAGCTAATTTACACAAGGATGAGCACTGAATCAGGAACTAAATCAGGCCAACTAATTACACAATAATAGGAGCCTTAACAGATAGTGCCTGAAATCCCTCAACAAAATAGTGTGGCAGGGTAGATGAATAGAATTTTGATGGAAAAGATTCATTGTATGCTTTCAAATTCTGGGTTGCCTAAGACATTCTGGGCTAAAGCTACTACTAGAGCTTGTTTTCTGATTAATTGCTCACCCTTAGGTGCCATTGAAAAAAAAATACCAAAAGATGTATGGTCTGGTAAACCTTCTTGTTATTCTAATTTGAAGATTTTTGGGTGTCCTACTTATGCTCATCTGGATAATGAGAAGTTGGAGCCTAGGTCTAGAAAGTGCATCTTTCTTGGGTATAAATCAGGTGTGAAGGGGTATAAATCGTGGTGTCCTAAGAAAAGAAATGTTATTTTTAGTAGAGATGTAGTAGTTGATGAACTTGCTATGGTTCATGACTCACGTTTTGGGGATTCTGATAAAACTGATGAGCAGAATCATTCAACTCAAGTGTAGTTGAAAATTGGTTCAGAAGAAGAATCAAATGTTACAAAATAGTCTACTATAGATCAGTCCAGTTCGGGGTTGACAGACAACAATATCTTGCCTACTTTGCCTACACCACCAGCGCCACAGTATTCATAGCTAAGATAGACCTCACATACATATTAGACTTCCACAGAAGTATGTGGAAGCTGATTTGGTAGCTTATGCATTAAGTGTGGCTGAAGACATTAATTTCACTGAGGAACCTGCTATATATTCAGAGGTAGTCAATTGCAGTAATTCTAGCAGATGGATGATTGCTACGCAAGAGGAGATGGAGTCACTGAGTAAAAATAACACTTGGAATTTGGTAAAATTACCTAGAGGTAAAAAGGTTGTTCGCTACAAATGGGTGTTCAAATGAAAAGAAAGCACATCAGGGATTGAAAATGCTAGATACAAGGCTTGATTGGTGGCAAAGGGCTACAGTCAGATTCCAAGTGTTGACTTTACATATGTGTTCTCACCAATTGTGAAGTATAGTTCCATCCGGGCTTTACTTGGAGTGGTGGCTAAGAATGATGTGCTATTTTTGTTGTGATTTTGTGTTGACATATTAGATAGCCTTACCGGCTTAGCATGGTTTTATATTTAAAATTGTTGTTAATTTATGAGTTATGACTAAATATGCTATTTGCGCATAAATTTTTCAAAAGTTGCTTGTTCATGTGAGAACCCAAGTTAATTTGAGCACAATGGTCACAATTAATTGTTATCTAGAT
>CAIGRM010074112.1:0-14676 GCA_903798335.1 Fraxinus albicans | reverse complement strand
AGCATAGTAGGTGGTCTCCTCCTCTCCATAATTCTAGATAATTCTTCAATGGAGGTGGAAGCTGGAAAGCTCTAGAATAGAGTTGGTTCCTGCTCCTCCTTGATTCTCCTAGTATGTCGGCTGCTATGGAATTCTTTAGAAAGTTGGTGATGATTCTTCACAAATGACATCCCACGGATTTCTGATCAACCGAGGACCACAAACTTCGGATTCTTGAAGGCGTGCAGACCAACTGAAGGTAATTTCGAAGCAATTTGTTTTTGTGCGGGTAGATTTAATGATAGTGCAAAGATTATTATGGAAATGTATATTTACAGAGAGCAATATGGGATGGCTATTTGGAGAGAAAATTTTACTTTAATATATTTAAAATCTACATTTGACTTGCAGGCAGTTTTTGGATTTATGCATTGTTTATGTGAATAATCAACTATACAAGTATCTTCTCTCTTTGGAATTGACCATTTCTTAGTCGAATGTCGTTTAGGTCAAGATATTAATTCTATGCAAATTTTTATGTTGTGTCTGAGGAAAAAATTGGATTCGCTGCTCTAGTATTTCTTGTAAAAAAGTCCGACTACAAGTTCTTATAGATCAGTTCCTTCTTTTCATTTAGGATTAGTCTGATCTATTTTTAGATTGATTGATGAATGGTTTGCAATTTTTTTGGTGATTATCTTTGCATAGTCCACAATTGCATACTTGTAATGCTAAACATATTTTTATATTAGTCATAAAACGATACGAGTTCATGACTTTGCCGGTGTATTACGTACTAAATTTTAATGTTGTACTTTTAAGACTGGTTTCGAGGACGATCCAGACTTCATAGATTCCGAGAATGACTTCAACCACAAGGCACGAATATGACGATGTGCGAAGCTATCAACATCAACAGGAACTCAGTTTGCTGGGAAAGACGCACAGCCACAATAAATGACATATTTCCATGTTCTGGGACTTCACTATTTTAAGTGCAATGCGAGAAACACCATTCTTGGACTTCATTATATGAGGGATCTCAACTCTTTGAATTTCTTTGTCATTGTTTATGCTATCTCTGGTGATTTTTTCTTGGTAAATTCATTATCATTTGAAAGAATAATGGTTAAATATCAATTGAAGGATTGAAGAATACCAGCAATTCAGTTGACAGGAAGCTAATACCAGAAATACCAGAAATAACCTTGAAGTCGTGTTTTACAATTTACGTTTCTTGCTTACTTCCGTTCTTATTTTTCTGTTAAGTATGGTTTCTTTTTTGCTGTGTTGTCAGCTTTCTATTGGACCATGGTCTCAGCTTGCATCTATATATACTACAATTGTATTCCATTTCCTCTCCAATCTGAATCAATAAAATCGTTTTCCCAAAATAGTTTCAGCTATTTTTGTTCATGGTATCGGAGCGGGCTGAAAATCATGAAGGTTTTTATTAAGGAATTAATTGATTAGCTGAAGGAAGTATGGTACAAAATACATCTAGATCAGAAACAGAAGATGACGCAGCATAGAAGGAGTATTCGAATAGAGATCCATTGGATCTTCAAAATTCAAATCATCCTGGTATGATTTTAGTTACTTCAGTCTTGATAGGTAGAAATTATCTTAGTTGAAATAGATTTATCATCATAGCATTAGGAGATAAGATAAAACTAGGTTTCATTGATGAAAGATGTGATAAACCTACAGAGAATATGTCTAAAATCGAGCAGTGGATCAGGGTAGACTATGGTTAGATCGTGATTGTTAAATTCAATTGCTAAAGATATTGTAGAAGCCTTCATTTACACAAAATCAACAAAGGATTTATGGTTCAAGTTGAAGGAAAGATATGGCGAGTGCAATGGGCCTATGCTATATCAGATACAGAGAGAAATCAGTAGCATTTCGCAAGGAGTTTTAACAGTTGAAAGATATTACACCAAACTAAGGAAACTTTGGGATGAGTTAATGTGTCTAATGCCAATACCTACCTGTACTTGTTCAGCATCTAAGGAAATCTCAGATTTGACTACTTCCAATCAGCTTATGCAATTTCTAATGGGTTTGAATGATACATTTGATCATATAAGGAATCAGATTTTAGTGATGGATCAACTTCTCTCAGTTAATAAGGCGTATTCTATGGTGCTGAGAGTTGAAAAACAGAGAGAGGTTCAAAACATTTTTCCTAATTCGAATGATCATTCATTAATGTTAGTTAGATCCATGGATTACAGGAGAGATAATGGAAATAGAGGAGGTTTTAACAGAAATTCTATGAGATATGGCACAGGCAGAGGAAATAGTAGAAGATTTGGAAATGAGAAAGAACTATATCATTGTCTTGAGATGGATGTTTCAAGTTGATAGGGTATCCAGATTGGTTCAAAACATCAAAGAAACAGAGGCCTAGGAGCTTTGAAGATGGACGATTTTCAGCTAACATGATTGACACACCTTTGGATTTTGAAGATGACAAGGCAAACCAGAGCAGGAAAGTGGATTTGATAGCATCTAACGATTTAGCTAATCTGGTAACACAGGAAGAAATGAAAATCTTGAGAGGAAAGAAGTTGATGGAGGTTGAAAATAAGGTGACTTTCGCTCACATCAGGGAATATGCAGGTACTAGTTCATATCACTCGCTTTTTGCTGCATTTGATCATGTGAAATCAGGAACCTGGATCATTGATACAAGAGCTAGCAATCACATTTGCACAGACCTGAAACTAATGACAAAATTGACTCTTGTCACTCAACCCACTCTTATTTGCTTACCTGATGGAGCAAATAAATCAGTTAACCACATTGGAAATGTTGAATTGAAGCCAAAATTGCATATGACAAATGCCTTATATGTTCCCAGCTTCAATTTTAATCTTCGTCAGTGCCAAAGACCACTCAAACAGCTAGCCCTAGGTTAACTTTCTATCCAAATTTTTGTTTATTGCAGGACCTGCAAAGTGAAAAGGTATTGGCAGTTAGCACGCTTGTAGGGAAGTTATATTTGTTAGATGAGTCTAGTTTCATTTTCCAAGAAAATAGAAGTAGAGATAAATTTATAGTTCAACCCAAACTTCTAAAATGTACTGCTTCCTGTAATCGGATATTTGATATAAATGAAATCTCTGATTCCATATCCACTGATCGATTTCTTGAATGGCATAATAGACTTTGGCATGTGTCCTATCATACAATGCAATACTTAGATTTCCTTAAACATCTTCCAAAGAAATTAGACTTACTTAAAGACTGTGAGATAGGTCATAAGGCTAAACAACAGAGAAGCCCTTTTCCTATTAGTACCATTCATACAGGTGCTATTTTCGATCTTATCCATGTTGATCTCTGGGGGCCTTACAGACAATCTTCACTCACCGCCACACCCTACATGCTTACTATAGTTGATGATTATAATAGATCTACTTGGACTTTCTTACTTGTACATAAGACACAAGTTGCAAAAACCTTGGATAATTTCTTTCAAATGGTGGAAACACAATTCCATAAAAGGGTGAAATGCATCAGAACTGACAATGGAACCGAATTTCTTAGCCATGAATGCCAAAATATCTTTCAAATGTTTGATATTCTTCACCATAGAACCTATGTCTATATACCTCAGCAAAATGGGGTGGTGGAACGAAAACACAAACATTTGCTTCAAATAGCTAGATCTTTAATATTCCAAGCTTATTTGCCAAAAAAATTCTGGACATTTTCCCTGTTAATGGCCACTTTCATAATAAATAGACTCCCCACTCAGGTTCTACATTGGCAAACTCCTTTTGAAAAATTATTTGGCTACAAACTAGATTACTCATTGTTTAAAACCTTTGGCTTTTTATGTTATATTGCAAATACCAAGCCCCACAAAACTAAATTTGAATCAAGATCCCACAAATGCATTTTTCTTGGATACAATCCAGGTCAAAAAGGGTTCAAAGTGTTTGATATTGACACTAAATAGATACATGTTTCCAGGGACATTGAATTTTTTGAATCCATTTTTCCTTTTAAAAATGGTCAATTTGATGTGTCCTATCCCTCACTCCCTATCTTTCCCATCTCTGATGATGATCAATACTTGGCAAATTCATAACAAGGGGTTGATCCAACTATACCACACGTTTTACCTCCCATGGAAACTAACCAAGAGCCTCCATTCTCTCCTGCTATAACCTCACCATCTGTTTCCCTCATACAGGTTCCTTTCTCTAAAGATCAACCCCACATCTGACACCTGTTTCGAGCCTATGCCTCATCCTACATCATCCATTCCAATTAGTAGACTTAGTACTAGAATTAAGTCTCAACCATCCTGGCTACAAGACTATGTCACAAATGTTACTGCAACGCGAGATTTGCCGATTGCTGACGCTGCACAAAGGTCTCTCCCTCTCATACTAGGTATACTCCATCCACTTTTCCATATACTATTTCTTCGCAGCTTAATTCTTCCTATAGTGCATATTTGGCAAATGTATCAACTGCACAGGAACCCGTTTCATATAATCAGGCCAGCAAAAGTGTTGAATGGATTAAAGCTATGCAACAAGAACTTGATGCACTGGAGAAAAATGAATTGACCACTCTTCCACCGACAAGCAAGCAATTGGTTCCCGATGGGTTTACAAAATCAAACTTCATGCTAATGGTACAGTGGATAGATACAAGGCTAGGTTTGTTGCAAAGGGGTACCATCAAATGCAAGGGATTGACTATTTTGACAGCTTCTCACCTGTAGCTAAACTTGTTACAGTTCGAGTTTTTCTTGCAATTGTAGCTGGAAAAGGTTGGCCCATTCACCAATTGATATGCAGCCACCTGAGGATTATACCAAATCTTTACCTGGGCAAGTTTATAAACTCAAACGCAGTTTATATGGCTTAAAGCAAGTCTCACGGCAATGGAATACAGAATTGTGTATTAAACTTAAGAGTTATGGCTTCCACCAATCAGCTCATGATCATTGCTTATTCACTAAACACTTCCCCCAGAGAGTTCTTTTCCTACTGGTCTATGTTGATGATGTCCTTATCACAGGTTCACATGAAGAGGATATCATTGATACAAAGGCTTTCTAGCACCGTGCCTTCACCATCAAAGATTTGGGATATGCTAAATACTTATTAGGATTGGAAATTGCACGTAATATTGATGGCATGTATATTAATCAAAGGAAATATATCCTTGATCTCATTCAAGATGCAGGCCTCATTGGAGCTAAATCAGTCAGGTTCCTATACCAAAGGGCACGATGTTAATGGCTCTAGAGGACTCCTTGCTCCCTGATGCTGAAACGTACAGATGATTGGTTGGGAGGCTCCTTTATCTTAACTTGACCAGACCTGACATCACTTATGGGGTTCAGCAATTGAGTCAATTCGTTCATGCTCCATGTCAAGTTCATTGGGACACTGTTTTACATCTACTTAGGTATCTCAAAGGGTGTCCTTCCAAGGGTCTCTTTTTCCCTGCTAAGAATTCCTTTCATTTAGAAGCATACTCTGATGCGGATTAGGGCTCCTGTCTGGATACACGGAAATCATTCACAGGTTTTTGCATCTTTTTGGGGCTAGCATTGATATCTTGGAAAACAAAAAAGCAAACCACTGTTTCCCGTTCTTCAGCTAAGGCAGAATATCGGAGTTTGGCAAGTACTATTTGTGAGTTACAATGGATTTCATACATCCTAAATGATCTTCACATTCCCTTGTTGACTCATATTCCCCTGTGGTGTGATAACAGGGCTGCTTTACACCTTACCGCTAATCCTGTTTTTCACGAACGAACCAAACATTTGGATATTGATTTTCATGTCGTAAGGAATCAGTTTAAGGCTGAATTTTTCTTGCCAAAATTTGTTCCATCTAATCTTCAGTTTGCAGACTTGTTTACGAAGCCACTTGCCTCTCCTCAGTTTGCTCCTCTTCTTTCCAAGTTAGGATTGAGAGATTTACACCAATTCCAACTTTGGGGGGTGGGGGGGGGCGGGGATAATGGTCAAATATCAATTGAAGGATTGAAGAATACTAGCAATTCAATTGACAGGAAGCTAATACCAAAAATACTAGAAATAACCTTGAAGTCGTGTTTTACATTTTACGTTTCTTGCTTACTTCCGTTCTTATTTTTTCTGTTAAGTATGGTTTCTTTTTTGTTGTGTTGTCAGCTTTCTATTGGACCATGGTCTCAGCTTGCATCTATATATACTGCAATTGTATTCCATTTCCTCTCCAATTGATTGAATCAATAAAATCGTTTTCCCAAAATAGTTTCAGCTATTTTTGTTCATCATTCTCTTTTGATGGCAATGTTTTGATTCTTTGTGGCATAAATATGAGGTCAACATCAAAGACTCCATTGATGGTGGTGGTAAAGAAGATTTGGATCGAGTTTATCACATTGAGATAGATTATTCTGCATTTTGGCTCTTGTGCTTGCCTTACTAATATGAGATAAAAACAATGTGAGTACAATGGGTATATTTTTTGTATGGTCCAGTAAAACCTACTTCAATAATTGATAATCAACAATTTAAGGGCATCAACCTACCATAATCATTAAATTATGTCCAAATAATTCAAACTAACAATAAGCATCGACCAATTACCCCTTTAATTAATGATCTTGTCCTTGTTTCAATCATAAAAAAGCAGCGAAATTATTAGACAGATATTCTATAAATAATCACTCTGATTGACTGTCAATACAGTTAATTCATTTAATATCCACAAACAATCCAACTTAATAAAAATATATTAAACAAATGTGTATATACATCAAACTTTTCACTATAAAATTTTGGACAATGCTACATGTACATAATTTTTTTTACCTAATATCTTACTTACACTCACAATAGGGTGTGTGGACCACATTTTTGGGAATTTTTTTATTCACGGGCCCCGCACACATGTGATGGGTGTAACATTTTCGATCAGGAAAATTATGTACAAGTAGTTTTATCCTAAAATTTTAATAGAACTTTATAAGAAAAGAATGCACCAAGAAAAAAAGAGCTGATTCTCAATCTTTTCAAAATGTGAGTTGGTCTTTAACCCTTCATATAATTGTACAACTTATAAATTACTGAAATTGTCCAATTTTATGTTAAATTACATAGCCAAGTGTAAGATAGCCATTTTGCTAGGCTTTCCCACCGTGGCCATCGGAATTTATCACTACTAGTCGTGGGATAGCACAAGTTGATTTCAATGAAGAGGTGAGCGATTTTCGAGCATTCGGCACCTCGGGGTTGATATGTTTGTGGTGGTATAGATACTTTTGAATTGTGTGCTATAAAAATAGACATAATCATAGGAAAATGAATCATCAATAACACTCGTTTAGGCGCCATCGAAGGTGGGGCACACCATAGAAACATATCGCACTTCAAAGTTTTCAACACTTCAAAGTTAGGGAACAAAATTTAGATTCATTTAGTTAGATAATGAGTCATGTCACGATTGATCCCCGTTTGACTCTCGTTTCCCAAAGCTTATTTTCAATCACGTATTTCACAAGACCTGCAACTTTTATCAATTCTTTAACAATATATTTTATCAAAATTTATTAAAAATCTGATTTTTTGCGAAGCAAGCCAAAGACTTATTATATATATTTGGTTTCTGTTATTAAGTACGTCTCATACAAATTCATTGATGAATAAAAAATTTAGTTCAAATCTTGAGATTCATCATATACTCATTCACAGATTAATTAATGCGTTATGTCATCGATACTTAATTCGGTAGGGTAAAAGATCACTTCTCCTTTTTTTCATTTTATAGTACTTCTAATTATGGTCTAATGTGAATTTATTAATTTAGCGTCTTTTTTTTTTTTTGCCCTTTTTCCAAGGCATAAAGACAGGTAGCTTGGATAGAGTAATGCTATTCATCCCCACTGGGGATGAAAACACAGTCTATGTGGCGCTAATGTGGCATTAAATGATAGGTGAAATTAAATAAGTCATTTAATTTCACCTTTCATTTAGCCTATCATNCTTTCATTTAGCCTATCATTTAATGACACATAGACTGTATTTTCATCCCCACTGGAGATGAATAACATTACTCGTTTGGATAAGTTATATTCCGTGCCACGTGTCATCACATAACAGTTGGGTCTCCCAGATTTGTGTGCCGGCTAGGTGGATAAAAAAATAATTTCAAATTCTATTAACCCTATTTTTGACACTTCGAAATTAAATTAATTCAAGGATTATTGATATAATTTCATTTTAAATTGAATAACCTATTTTTGACACTTCAAAATTAAATTAATTAAAGGATTTTATAACTGGATAAAAAAATCAACATCAAATTGTCTACTCCACTATTTAATTTATGCTAAATTGGGAATACTGATAAATAATAAATATGACATTTTATGATTGATCCTAATGTATTATCATCGTTGCAATTTGGTCCTTCAACTTCAAAAGAAACAAGTTAATTTTCAACATTTCATTATACGTACACAAATCTACAACAATAGAAATAATTAAAATCTACTTTAAATTGTCATACATAATCCATGGAAAAATGTCTTACTTTAAAATTTAAACCAAGGGCACATACGAGGATGAATAGGGTGATTTCGAGCCAACCTAATCCCACAATATATCAGGGAAAAAATTGCAATTGACTCGTTTTACCTAGCTGGTTAGTGGGTCAAATTTGGATTACAATACTCAAATAACACGAAAGTTTCTTGATACAATATTGAATTACTTATGATGTAACGTCTTTTTTAATTTGTAAAATCACTGAAAGCTAAGGTTGTAAAAGTAAAAGCTAGATAAAAATGATTACAAGCAATAAGCTAATAAAACTAACCCATGAACATCATCATTCTTGACTTTTTTCGTGCTATTCTCAATCATCAAGGTAAGTTCTCGACATCCTTTACAAAATCTCGTGATCATTTATGCAACAAATATATCGAAACGAAAAATCGTTAAATAATGGACTCAAAATAGTTAGTGAAAAATATCTATTAAAAAAAATTCATTCTCACTAACTCCAACAATAACTTAAACTAATCTGACGTCAATTGAAACATGCCTAATTCGAATAGTTGAGACTAACTTCAAAGTCCTCTTTAAAAGAATATAAGCTCCCTTGGTTGATTAATCTCAATTTTGCACTGCCTTAAAGTTTTAGACTTCAATCCAAGTCGATAAATAAAATCTTGTTTTATAAAATTGGATACCAGAGTATCACATTATGATTTACCAGGATTTGCCCAGTTCCACATTTTGGTGAACAGATTATGCAACTATAATGAATGATTAATGACTAACTTGTTCTTGTTTAAAGACTGAGAACTAACATGGTAATGGGCTAATAGTTTGGAAGTTAAAGGTGCAATTTCTGAGTTAGTTCAAAAATCAATTTAAGATTTTGGAAGTGCATGAATGCAGATAATTAAGTGGGATCCACACGGGGCAGCTCCTAAGGTAGGGCCCACACTTACAATACCAGCCTGTGACTCTTGCTCGCCATGTTCGCTATCGTTGAATCGTTCTTGTAGATCTGGTTTTGCACTCTCTTTCTCTCGCTATCGTGGAATCGTTCTTGTAGATCTGGTTTTGCACTCTCTTTCTCTCTCTACATCTCTCACACAGCCACACGCACTTCAAAATATGGTCACCGAGAAAAGATAGAGGGGGCCAACTTCTTATCTTGTTTTGTCTGCCTCTGTATATAACTGAAAGACTTAATTTGAAACTGCGAATAATCAGTATAAAAGCATCCGGGAGATCTCATAACGTTCTATTTTTTCAGGTAATTTGCTGGATATTTATAGTTGTAATTTTTTGCATTTCTTGGTTTGCTTTTAAATTTGAATGTAATTTGTTGGATTTATCTGTTTGACTTTTCGCCCATTGTCCATCTAAAGTATGTTGCGGTGAAGTGAAGCGTCCTTAAAATTACGGAGAAATGTAGGTGAAAAATGAAATGGATTAGAGAAGAATAAAATTTTCATGTTGGGATCATGATTAAAAGTGGTAGTTTCAGATTTGACACTTGTTTGGAGATATAAAGTGATAATTGAATTACAATTTACTGTGGATTGTGGTTATTTTTTAATTATGTTTCAACATATTTATGGACTAGCTCATGGTAAATATACTGTTTTGTCTTCAGATAGGACAAACTGAGGAATGATAAAGAAATGGGGAGGAAAGGAAGCTGGTTTTCTTCGGTAAAGAAGGCTCTCACACCAAATTCCAAGAAAAAGAAAGCCCAGGTTTGTTTGAATTACGGCTTAGTTTCCCTGGCTATAATTTAGGGGCATGTTGGATGTGTAGTATTGGATTGGACGGGACAATAGGCAAGATTTAAATTTTTTTTCTTCTTCCTTAATATTGTTCAGTATAGACAAATCTAACCTCTATCAAACATACCATAATTGTTTAATGATATTGGTTATATGGGTTTTAATAATTTTGGCATATAATTTCAGAAAGCAAGTAAATCAGAGAAGAAATGGGTCGACGAAGATAAGCCATCAGTTTCAGGTATTCCAAATCCGGAGACTATCCAAGTATCTAATCCTCATCCGCTTCCTCCTTTGGAAGATGACGAAGATGTGAAGTTGACGGAAGCGGAGAACGAGCAGACAAAGCATGCTTATTCTGTGGCCGTTGCTACTGCAGCAGCAGCTGAGGCTGCTGTAGCTGCTGCACAGGCTGCAGCAGAGGTAGTTCGACTGACTACAGTGACTCAATTCACAGGAAAACCAAAGGAGGAAGTGGCAGCTATCAAAATCCAGACTGCATTCCGAGGTTACCTGGTACATGTTTATATTTCTTCTTCCTTCAGGGAACTTGAGAGGACATACGTAAACATTTATCACTGTGGAAAAAGACAGGTTAGATGTGATTGATTAAATGGATGGAAAGACACATGTATCTAAATCTAAAGAGACTCTCATTTACAAGAGCGGTCAATTCCAGTTAAATGGTTTAGTAAGTGGAGCAAGTAGACCAAATTAACATAGCTGAGTATGATTGCAAAAGATTTGATAGCACCGATCATTTCAGCAAATAAAGTGCTGAGACTGAACGGAGTGGCTGAAAATGATTCATGAAGCCTAACACAAGTTTTATTGGCAATTGGGTTTAGCTTGTGGTTGTTACTATTACCATTCTCAGATGCATAATATTGCATGTTAACTCACTCACAATTCTCTAGTTAAGCAAATAACATTGCTGAACGCTTACAGATTGTAATGAATTGTTTGAAATGTGGTCACAAAATTCAGCGGCAACGCTATGCCATATATGCGCATCTTTCTTAAATTCGTGCTAATTATCTTTTATTTCAGACATTTCTAACTTGTAGATATGTATTGCTTGTAACAATTAGCCATACTAGTCAAAAAGTATTGGTTGCTCTCACTCTTATTAGCATCAAATGACTTCCACATTTTGCATTTTGATTTTCTTTTTTATTATTGTATACAAATCTCGTTATGGATGGAAATGAAGTGCGGGTTTTCCATTGGTGCCTCTTTAACTTTCAGGCAAGGAGAGCATTGAGGGCGCTGAGAGGACTTGTCAGACTAAAATCACTTGTTGATGGTCCAACTGTCAAACGGCAAACTGCAAACACTCTGAAATGCATGCAGACTCTATCCCGCGTGCATTCCCAGATTCAGTGGAGAAGGCTCAAGATGTCAGAGGAAAACCGAGCACTCCAGAGACAACTTCTACAGAAACGAGCAAAAGAACTCGAAAGCTTGAGGGTTGGTTCTTCTCTTAATACCATTATCTTTACTCAAGTCCATAAAACAATTGTGAACATATTTGGCTATCTTAAAAAGTTTTCTTAAAAGTGCTTTGTCGAAATTTGAAAATATGTTCTAAATTTTGCCTCCGTTTGGGAAGAATTTATAAACGGCTTAATTTATAAATGATTTATAGATTTTGCAGAACTTAGGAGTTCAAAAAATGGAACTTTTTTTTTTAATTCACTTCAAAGTAAGAACAAGTGAGTTATCTAATAAAGTTTAGACAAAAACTTGTGTAAAAGTAACTCAACTTTTTTTGAACTTAGCCAAACATGGTTATCTATGCCGTAAGAAAGACTTTAAATGCATCTGTACTGCAAGAACTACTTTAATTCCACTCCATCGATCGGGACATATTTTTCTCGAATAGATTTTGTGGAGGACCAAAAAAGGGAAAGAAAAGAAAATCTTGCTGCAGGCCGATGTCATCAGGTGTGATGTCATTGGTTTGTTTTAAATTTATATTGCAAGTCTCCTTCATTTTGTTGTGTATAAATCTTAGTTTCTTCTTGTTGTTTTAGTCTTTTGTTTGGTTTTAATTTGAATTCCTTGTTGCACAAAAAACTGACCATTTCAGAAGCTAAACTGTTTTATAGTCTACTTCGTATTTCTTGGTCTGTGTTTTACTCGGTGCAAATGAAAGATTGCTGAAGGTTTCCTCCAGACAAATAGTGGAAAAATTATTATTATAAGCTTAGGGTCAGAATATAGTCAACTTCAGAAAACAAGCATATCCCCTGATGATTAAACTTATTTAATCATTCTTGCATTTTGATGAAGTTCCTAGATATAATAACCAAATGTTACTGCAGATTGGAGAGGAATGGGACGATAGTCTACAATCTAAAGAGCAAATAGAGGCAAGTTTGCTGCAAAAGTACGAGGCTGCTATGAGACGAGAAAAAGCACTAGCTTATTCATACACTCATCAGGTACTTCTACTTACCTCTCCTATACATTTTCCAGCCTTACCAAGAAAAGAAGTGAAATGAATATCTGAGTACACATAGAAAAGTAGAAGAATAAAGGGTCTTGCAGGAAAGCTTTTCAGTATATTATGCATTCGCAAGACCTTGTAAAATCTAAAAGAAATTATTTCTCATGTTAACTTTACATGTTCCTTTTGTAGATTGCTAAGATCTTATTGTTTCTTATAATTGCTTTGTGTTGATGTTTTACAAAGTGATGAACAATATCTTTGATGCTCATAATAATAGATCTCATATTTTTCTTGGTACGTCACTTGCTTTGAAGTATTGTCTTATCATCTAGAAGAATAAGAATATATGAACCTTTTACTTGGCTAATAGCACCTACCATAATCTAGTGTCATGTTACTTGGTTAGCATTAGAACTGGCCCAAATGTGTCGATTTTCTGGCCTGGATGTATCGTAAAATAAATGTTTGGGAGCATAAGAAATTTCGGTTTTTGGTTTTAATATAAACTTTTCAACTTGACAGCAAACCTGGAAGAAGTCCTCAAGATCTCCAACCCTACTATTTATGGATCCAACTAATCCTCACTGGGGTTGGAGCTGGTTAGAAAGATGGATGGCTGCCCGGCCATGGGAGTCCCAAAGCATGGCTGAGAAAGAACTTAACAGTGACCGCTTATCTGTGAAAAGTGCAAGCATTGGAGGAGAAATAACCAAGTCTTTTGCTCGTCATCAGCTAAACTCCGATAATCCATCTTCACCGGTCAGTCAAAAGCCCCGTCATCCTTCAAGTCATCAGTCCCCCACAACTCCACCTTCAAAGGTGGCATCTTCAGTAGCAGCCAGAAAATTGAAGCCGGCAAGCCCAAGATGGAGCGCAATTAGTCAAGATGATGACTCGAGGAGTATGCTCAGCATGCAGTCAGAGAGGAACAGGAGGCACAGCATTGCAGGATCATCCGTGAGAGACGATGAAAGCTTGGCGAGCTCTCCATCAGTGCCTAGTTACATGGCATCTACTAAGTCGGCAAAGGCCAAATCAAGGTTGTCAAGTCCATTAGGAACGGAAAATAGAACACCGGAAAAGGGAACACCGGGTTCCGCAAAGAAGCGCCTTTCTTTCCCACCTTCACCGGCCAGACCGAGGCGGTATTCAGCCCCACCAAAGGTGGACAACTCTCCCATCGCTGACAATGATACGAATGGAGTGATCAATTGATTATCTCCCACCGTTCTAAATTCAGCAGATCCCATAAGCTGACACAATTAAGTGGTAGAGAAAAATAAAGGAAAAATGGTCAGTTTCCTTTGTGAAATTGCACTTCAATTTATTTGTTTATTTGCTTTGTGGGCTTGGTTTGGGTTGATTTCAATTAGTCTCTCGAGTGATTCTTGCTAAAAAGTTGTTTCTCATTCTCTCTCAATTGTTAAGATTTTCATATTGTGAATTATTATTGGTGATTGTTTGTCTGTAACTTATTGTCTTAACTCTTAATTGATCGTGGAAATTTGATTTTTTAAAATTTATTTTTTTATATAAAATTATGTCAGATCAAACATCAAAATATGCCAATGTACAGTCACGATGTGCTGTCAGGGAGGGTTTGACACACTCCTAGACAGCACACTCACAATAGGAAGATCATTTTGTGGCATTTTTTATTCTCGTGGGTCCCACACTGGTCTCACGCACATGCGATTGTAAGTCAATCAAGATGTCAAATATTTTCTGATAAAAGAACTTATTCGTCAATATATATTGTGGAATTGATTGACCTGGTTAACGGTCAATTGGCAGCAATAAATCACAAAATAACATAATCTTGATGGGATATTCTTAAAATTTAGGACTAGGTTTTATTTTTTATAAATTTACTAATTTAAGTTGCTTAAACGATACATGAATCATTTACTGGCTAAATCTACGTGAAGATATAAAAATCAATTAAG
>CAIGRM010074108.1:0-24085 GCA_903798335.1 Fraxinus albicans | reverse complement strand
AATTATTGGAAGTTACTCATACCAAAAGTCATGCTCTCCAAGAGTCATGATCCATATGAAAAGACACATCTTTTCATCTACATTCTCTAGAATATTCCACAATATTCTACACAATTCCAATAATTTCAAGTATTAAGTGGTTTAAGTTTGGCTTAATTTCTCATTCACCAAACAAAGAATTTTCACTTAAATCATTTCAATTAGTCACAACCACTTTCCAATACAAAATTCCAACAGGAACAAACTAATTTATTCATATTAAGAGTATGTTTGGCAAGTGTTTATAACACTTGCTAAAAGTCAAATAACTTTTTTTTTCCACATATTTCGTAAAATTCACAATTATTATTTACTTAGGGTGTGTTTGACATAACTCATTATAAACACTTGCTAAAAGTCAAATAACTTTTTTTTTCCACATATTTCGTAAAATTCACAATTATTATTTACTTAGGGTGTGTTTGACATAACTCATTTTTACTTATTTATAAACATGATTATTTGTAAACACTTTTTATATATATTTTACGCGGACATCATCTATAGTTATGTGCCGATGTGACCAAGGGTGGGCCTCATATTGTGTTATTCTGATATGAAATAAAAGATTCGGTTGAATTATAGGAGAGGCTAAGGATCATTCTTTTCAGAGTTTGATCTCCTTTGCATAAATCCAAATGAAAGAAAACAAAATAATAATAGTGAAAAAATAAGTCGGACAACACATTTCTTTTACCAGATAATTTTCTAAAGAAAACAAAATAATAATAAAAAAAAGGAATTGTGTAAGCTCATCCACATGAGTCACAATCTAGAATTGGTACGATACACCTCTTCGATCAATCAAATCTCAGTTCGAGCTATGTTAGGTTCGAGCTAGAATGTATAACAGTACATCTCGATTGTTTACGATTCAATTCACCTTCACATGGTTGAGAGGAATAAGGGGTACAATGGACTAGACGATGAATAGGATCAAAATTTGTCTTCTCTAATTAGTAATTTCATCGTCTAGCCTGAATTTAGGAATTTGGCATTTTGATGATCATTTATGTATTTAATACTCGAATAAGCTTTCCTCATAATCTACAATTAAATGAGCTGGCATTTGATTTTGATTAATGCTCATTGGACAAGTTTAAGAATTGGGATAGAGAGATAGAGTGACGTGACAGATAATAATTGTGGAGAGATTGAGTGACGTGACAGATAATAATTGGATGTTGTGTTTTTATTTTTTTCAAAAATGTCCAATCATTTATCGACACGTGTCATCTCTATTTTTGAATTTGTTTTTTGAGTGTATCTATGTAGCATGATGCCGGTAGAAACGTTGTGTAACGGAGTGCAACTTAGTAAAGTTCGACGAGTAATATGGTACAATTTGAAATATGGTACCGTACCCAAAGTTCATGAAACAATTAACTCATCGTATTCCCAACTGATTTACATCATTCAATGACCTTTTAAACCAGCTGGTAAAAGTTGGCTCAACCATAAACACTTTTCCCAATTCTCTTGAATTCTCTTTCTGNTCATTCAATGACCTTTTAAACCAGCTGGTAAAAGTTGGCTCAACCATAAACACTTTTCCCAATTCTCTTGAATTCTCTTTCTGATAAATTCCCAACCCATACTAGCGTTACTGGGTTTCTTCATGTATAATTAGAAACTTGTATATTGAGATGGCGGGAGGATATAGGGCGGAAGATGATTACGATTACTTGTTCAAACTGGTTTTGATTGGCGATTCTGGTGTTGGAAAATCGAATTTACTTTCGAGATTCACGCGCAACGAGTTCAGTTTGGAGTCAAAGTCTACGATCGGCGTTGAATTCGCCACCCGAAGCATTAGTGTAGAAGATAAGATCGTTAAAGCCCAGATTTGGGACACCGCTGGCCAGGAACGGTACTATAGTTTATTACTCGCTGATTTTACTTATAATTTTTTTCTGTAATTTAAACTTTTTTATTGTTGTGTCTGTTATGAAATTATTGGAATTCGAATTCTTTGCTCTTGTTGTAAAGAAATGGAGAAATTAGGGTTTATTAGTGGTGGGGTTCAAATTAATGAGGAAATTTTTACTCCATGTTTGGTACAAGGGAAAGTAGAAGACAGACAAATAAATAACTATGGGGGATAATTTGTATTTGGGAGATTATGAATGAACTTCAATTTTTTGGGCAATCAGAAGGAAGTTTTGGGACAGGCTTAAGGACTATGGTTAGATTGTTGTGGCAAGTAAAGCACCTTCTCTGAGGTTTTAATAGTTGGACTATGTTTTGAAGCTCAAATGAATATGTCTACGTTTTCTGCAGTTTTCATTGCACAAGAGCAAGGATGAAAGTGTGATATAGAAGTCGAGTGATATGACTCAGGATATATGTGTGTGGTTTTGTTGCCATAGAAAGTTTTTTCAATTACAAACAAATTGCACCATCTTTCTCGTCATGAATTCATTATATGTGGCAAGAATAGGGAGTTAAATGTTTCATTACTCACTGAACTTGTACTTCTGTCACGCTTTACTCACTAAATTTTAAAATGCTTTGATCACTAAACTTTACTTATTGAATTCAATTATTCAAAAATTGAAAATTTTGAAGTATAAAATACATTACACAAAAACGATGCCCTTCTTTCCTCTTGAATTACCTTATAACGACTCTAAAAATTATATTTTGTTAGTATTAATTAATATTATTGAATCTAAATCGAAAATTGCATAGCCTGTTTGAGATATAATTTTTTATTTTCTTGATTTGGGATCTCAATAGAAATAAAAAAATAATTTCTCTATTTATTTTCTCGGCGTAAAGGAAGATTATGTTCTAAATTAAGATTTATGTCAATTTGAAGCTAGTATTCTTCTTTTCCCTTGAACATAGCTTTTGACGACTAGAGAAATTATATCTTCTTGTCCAACATCAATATTTTCGTCTTAGATTGAGAGTTCCATTATGTTGTCAATATTTTAATTTTTTTAGGTCGAATTTTACGTAAAATCAACTTTAATTGAAAACATTGTGAAGTTTAGTGACCACTCGGAAAGTTCACTAACGAAACATGGTAAGTGTGATGGAGTGTAATATGTTGAAGTTCAGTGATCACTCGAAAGCACAAGTTCAGTGAGTAAAGCGTGACGGAAGTATAAGTTAAGTGATTAGTTGAAAGCATTTTAAAGTTCAGTAAGTAGAACGTGACGTAAGTATGAGTTTAGTGATCGATGAAACATTAACTCCAAGAATAGGTGTGCAGAACTGAATATGTGCTCTCATTTATGTCTGTTATTTGTTTATATCGCATGTTTAAGTTCTTAATTCTCAATTTTCCATTTGTCTTAAGATACCGTGCAATCACAAGTGCATACTACCGGGGGGCAGTTGGTGCTTTGCTTGTTTATGATGTCACTCGACATGTCACATTTGAGAACGTTGAAAGATGGTTGAAAGAGCTCCGAGATCACACAGACCAGAATATTGTGATAATGCTTGTGGGCAACAAGGCTGATTTACGTCATCTACGTGCTGTCTCCACAGAGGATGGTAAGGCTTTTGCTGAGAGAGAAAATACATACTTTATGGAGACATCTGCACTCGAGTCTATGAATGTCGGGAATGCTTTTACGGAAGTACTCACCCAAATATACCATGTGGTTAGTCGGAAGGCACTTGATATTGGGGACGACCCTGCTGCCCTGCCCAAAGGGCAAACCATAGACGTGGGGACCAAGGATGACGTTTCAGCAGTGAAGAAGGTTGGTTGTTGCTCAGTCTAATCACAAGACTCATGGATCAGTGGGCGTTGCGTTCTCCTTGAAATTCATGAACCCGTTCAACGGTGCTAGTTCTTTTTGTTGTCACTATACTTGCAGTGATTATCCTCGAGCTAGAGCAGCTCAGTTTTGGAGTTAAGAGACGTGTTGTTACAGTATTTTTCTATTTTTCTCTTTCAATCTGTGTTGTTCCATTTGTGTACTCTGATCTTCTGTTGTATTATAGCGCAGTTTGGATGATCTCTGGATTAAAATTCTTCAAAATGGTGATTTTCAATGTTTCTTATAATTGATGAATGAGTGTGTTACAATCAGACATTCCCTAGTGTGCTGATAGATATTGAATCATATTGCATCATGACACAAGTTGCATTTTTCAGTTCCTTAATCCTTTCATCAACTTATCAATGGTGCACTTTATCTTCATAATCTTGAAGGATTATGCTGCTTGTACATTTGATATTAAGCTTGACATTGTGCCACATGTCGTATCATGATTAGCCAGTTTTTAATCATTGCACACTTTCCCACCAACACTTTGAATTTCCAAAGAAATGTCAAACTTCATGTACAAGTGGCTTAATCCAATCTTGAATGCATAAAGAACTTTTTGTCCAGGATTTCGAAACTAAAAGAAACTGCCTGCTAGAAATACTCAAAAATTGGACTTGTTCCAGAAATCCACCCATCTGTACATACAATCTGAGGTAGCATCAGTTTTTCACAACAGACAGCCAAATATTGAAAACCTTTGGGAAAAAAAAAACAAAATCCCTCGAGCATTTGGCAGAATAAATCCACAAGTAAATAGAGGGTTTTATACAGAATTCAACAAACAAATGAGAAAATCTGTACACTTTGCAAGAGACAGACACAAAGGCTAGCAACTGTTTTAGGACACGTTGACTGCTATTCTATGCCTGAAAGCATTTACATAAATACATAACCAAAAAGTTTGTACTCCGAATATTTGTAAAATGACAGAAGGCCCAATTTGTTAAACTGGTCTTTCAACTGCCATGGCCACCTTTATTTACATATCCTTCCTGTCAATTACCAATGCTGTTGATTTGCATATGGGACAAGTATTTTTCACGAGCAGCCACTTCTTTATGCAATCTCCATGGCATTCATGTCCACAATCCAAGATTCCAATATTTTCTTGATCCTCATAATCAATCTCCATAAGAGTAAGATTGAGCAAACAAACATCAATGTAAAAGTTTGTTTCATACAATATCCAATTATAACAATGGAAGCAGCTATCCATGGTAGTGTGAGCAAAAGGGGCACTTTTTGGTTAGCATATAAAAATCGGGTCAAGAGTAACTTTAATCACTCAACTTTTAGCATTGTTTCACTTTGGCCATCAACTTTTTTTTTGTTCCAAGTTAGTTGCCGAAAACTTTTGTTTCAATTTAAGCACTCTGTCCACCTCTGCCAGCTGAATTAACGGAAATGTGAAATGCTGATGTGGCATGAAAAAATTGTTGGTGCTTCATTTATATCGTCGAATTAGGCAAAACCGTGTCTTGTTGAACAAATCATGCTTTCTTTCTTTCTTTTTTACTTTATAAAAGTCCATTTTGAAATAGCAACTTGTCCAACAATACACATTTATGCCAAACTACATGATAAAAATAATGGACTAACAAATTTTTCATACCACGTCATCGTTTTTCTTCATCACGACACATTAGTGTTAATTCAAGGGGTCAAAATGCCTAAATTGAAACAAAAAACGAAAGTTAAATGACTAGCTAAAACAAAATAAAAATTGGTGACCTAAGTGAAACAACAGTGTAAGTTGGGAGACTTAGCCCCTGGTTGAGCCCCATTTTTTAAAAACTCACTTTTCTCCGTACTCATTTTCAATCACACATTCTCCCAATAAAATAATTTTACTCGTAAACTAAAAACATTTCCTTACTTTTTAAAACACATTCTCCAAAAAAAAAAAAAACTTCTATTACGAAATTTATTCTCCCAAAAAATGGGGGCTCAAACAAGCCCTTAATTGTGGTTTTGATCCAAAAAAAAATCTGTAAACCTCCTGCTTTCATTGTGTTGCATAGGGTGGGCGATAGAGTGAGAGGGAGGCTATGTCAAATAGAAGAGATTGAAACATCTGCAATTTATGAATCAAACAATATATTGTTACACTTGTACCACTTTAATTTATCCCAAGATTAGTTCCATAATGACAGATAATTGACACAACTAAACAATAAACATGATCTAACATCATTTTAGTTCCATCTCATAAAATAAAATAATACCTGGCATATGACACATAAATTGACTTTCTGATCCACGAATGCTGCCTCTTCAATATTGGAACAAGCTGCCGATGAAGTGAAAGTTCTTGTTCTCAAATTATTTTGAATGGCTACTTCAGACAATCCAGTGCCAACACTACCAATCTGATCCCCCAGTGCAAGAAGCTCCTGGCAAAGAAAACATCGAGCTCAAAAAAATTGTCACAGGTCACAGAGGGTTAAAAATATTGTGTCACCAAACTTATATGTTATGTCACTTTGGTCATCAAGGCTTTTTTGGTCCAAATTCGTCAATGAATTTCGTTTTTGCCTTAGTTTCAGAACTCTATCTAGCAAAAGTAACGGATTTGCTTACTTGTATGATATCACTGATGATGCAGCTTAAAAGATCCACTAATGCATTGGTTTCATTCTTCAAAATGCCAAGATGCTTATATTTTTCTAATCTGTGCTTCATAAATGCATTTATTTTTTTAAAAAGAAGCATTTTCGCCAATTTAAACAACAAAATTAATGCATTAATGGACTATTTACGCCAAGTCATTATTTCTATCGTACAAGCGACAGGTAGAAGGAGTGCATAAATTGTTCAATGATTAATTTGGGACGAAAAGATAAAAAGAAAACTGGTGATAAAAGTGAAACAACGTTATAAAAGCTCAGTAACTTAAAAAGAGTGTCTTTACCGTCATACAACCATACATCACATGGTCGCACAGCTGAGGAAAACCATTTTCAAAAGCTGCTCTAAAATCTTAAAAATAAATCACATCAGATCAAAATAACCTCCTCAGTTACCTCGTACGACATGTGATCTATATCTAGACGCATATCCCAGTGCTGATCAATAGAATCTCCTGCTTCATTGTAGCCAGGAATCTCTAGCATGGCAACTCCCTAAAAATGTCCGCCCATTACAAACAAAAAGAAAAATTACTGTAAGTCTCTTGTTCATCAAACGCATAAACGTAAAACATAGTCATCAACCAAATTAGTCAATTATGACAAAGCTAAAAGGTATTTAAATGAAACAGAACTTCATACAGGCAAACGCTAAAACTAAAATAACAATGAAAGCATTACATCTTCTGGCAGAAACCTCAAGTGAGGAAGGTTGGGGAGCCGTGCATTTGAATCTAGTAAGAGTTCGCTTCTATGAGGTTCGTACAACCGAAAGCCTGTTGGCAAAACTGGTGCTACAAATGTAGGCCCAGCATCTGTAACACCCTGGAGAGCATTGACGCTGCTATTTGAAGAACTGATTGTCGATATTCTACTTAAAGATGTAGCCACTTGAGATGGAAAGTTATAATTATATCTTCCGACCCCTTGCATAGGTGGAGGTGGATGATGAAGATGGGGTTGGCTCTGAGCAACGGGAGAATAAAGAAAACCACTGGAACTTCTGTTAATGGCTCTCATTTGATAACCTTGTACGCCAATATTCCCAGCTTCAACATAAGGTCCATTCACATTTGCTGAGATGCCAAGGATTGGAGAAGGAGGTGAGGAGTCACATAGAGAAAATCATCAGAACAGAAACCAGAAATTCAAAAACAAACGATGGCAACGAAAGCCCAGAATAATTTATAAAAATAAAAAATGCACATTTACCGTGTACATAGGGTGAATTGAGAGCCTGGTTCCAACAAGTGCCGTTATCACCACAGTTAAAATGCATGTTCAACCAAGGATTGCAGAGAAACTGCACTGATTGAGCGACATGATTTCCTTGAAAATGATTAGGGTTATGTGCCAGAGCAGATTCAGGTCTATTACTCAAACTTCTATGAGATCCACTTTCAACCATTGATGTAGGGTCATCACCGGCATACTCAGGTGGCAGAAAAGAAGCAGGAACGGACTCAGTCGGCCTTGAAGTCACAGGGGAAACAAAAGAACTAAGGCCCACTAAAGCATTATGATAATAATAATTTCCAGGAAAATCTTCAGCATTCTTTCTCTTAAATGAGCCTCCAACTCCATCCGCGTAAGGAATGATTCTTCTGTAGTTATCCGTAGGAATACCAACAGTTCTGTGAGTGCTTGAGAGTGACAACTGATCATGCACCCCATGATTTACCGGAACAGGGAAATCCCTAAAACCAGATGGGGGTACATATGGATTATAATGACCTGAAGGTGCGGCAACAGTTAAATCAAGATTGGAGGCCGGAGGCTGCTGGTGGACAGCATTGTACTGTGTCACCCCATAGAATAAAGCACCATCATGATGGTCTGGTATATGTTGATAATTAAAATTAGAAGGGTTCCCTGGAGCAGGAACTATGGAATGAATATTAGGCTGGAGAAAGTTTGATGCAGTCCCATAAAAGACAGAAGGATCAGGATGTAGATGACTGTGACCTTGCTGATTTGTTTGCAAATCAATCATATGACCTCTGAACTGTGTGTTCTGATGCATGTTGTACGAGATGCCTGTATCAGATGAAAATATATATAATTAATAATTGAACCCAGACTAAAAATGTCATAGAACAAACGATAAATTTCAAGTGAACTCACTGAACATGGCATAGAGAAGTCAGTGGGTCAGTTAATAATATGATTTATCAACACAGTCCTCCAGAGAAACGTTAAAACACAATCTTACTTCGGCTCATTATGATACAGCATAGAGATTATCAGATTCCGACTCACCATTGCAATCAACAGAAACATGGTATAAGGTAAAGCAAACTGAAACCATGAGACGAGTCCTTCACTTCAGGAGAACTCCATGAGTTCATAATCTTACGAGTGTTCACTTCTTAGAAAAATAATATTATTCACCTGGAATAACTAGTGAATTGCGAGTATAAAATTCTGCAATATCTTTATAATAGGTGACTATAAATTAGAGATCCATGAAACAAATAAAATTGCAGATTTTGACAGGTGTCCGAAACTTGCAGCAACACAATAATACGACAGAACAGGTAAAACACGGAATCATTAAGTGAAATTAAAGCTCATCGAGGAAAGACAGCTGTAAAAATAAAATTACGACATTTTTGTCTACACGCCTTTGCTCACTAGTGAAGTTACAAGAATACTCTTGAACAATTAACCAACGGTTAATAGAGTAACTATATCGATAAGTTCCAAGAATCTAGAACCAGGAATCAAAACAAATGTCTTGCAAAAACAAGTGTCTTGCAAAATTGATACTGGTCGACCTAATAACCTTCGTGGCCGACAGAATCATATAATCATGACTCTGCGTATATGCAATTGTACACATTTCAACCAATTCAATCTTTCTGAAATGTACCCAAACGGATAACAGCTTAAATGATTCGAGAACACTTCAATCAAACCAAGTAAAATGGAAATTTTAGGAATTTCCAACATAGATTAGATCTCTCTGATAGATTGCGTCAAGTAAAAGTGCAGATTTTAATAGCACACAGAAAATTGTTTACCGGTTATACATAACAGAAGGCATTCAAGTTTTCATCAGAGGGGAAAAGAAAAAATGAATATTATAACTCAAGTTTAGTATTTTACTTTTCCAGCAATCAAATAAGGTAAATAAACCCTGCATACCCAAATAACAATAAACTCTTTTCCACCAGTAATTTCACAGTGGAAAACGGTGCAATTGATGATTATGAAGCCCAAAACAATCATAAATAAAAACACAAAAAAAGACGCACAAAGACGAATTCACCTTTTTATCATCAAAAAGTTCCAGGCTTTCCCACGCTTCCACCTTTAATAATTACCAGCGATAAATTCCAATAAATTACTTGTAACTCCTGCAAAAAATAAACAAAAAAAAGGAGGAAACCCTAATCTTCAGAAACTCATTAAAATTTAAAAAGTGATCAATGGTCAGACAACCTACAACCCAACAAAAACCAACCAAGATTATGTCTTCAAAAGACAAATGCAGGCATTACATGTATAAATATTTTTATATTAAATATTAGAACCCGAGAATAACAATAAAACAAAAAGAAAAACTGAAATAAGAATAAAATTTGATAATTGATTAAAAACTTAAAATAATTACCCAATTGAAAGACGATCAGAGGAAGAAAACTACTGATCTGGAAGGAAAGGTAGAGAAAAATATTTTCCCATATTTAGAGAGAGAAGTTTTCACTTAAGATTACCTGTTACGGTTCTCCGTATTCTTGTAATTGCGAGTTTAATATAATTTAACTGTTGCTTTTCTTTTTTAACGGTCGCGATAGTATCTGCATTTCCTGATCTTCTCCTGTTTGATAAAAAGTAAGGAAAATATATGGATAAATGTGAAAAATATCCTTCTAGAGGATATGTCGATGAAAATAAGTACAGAAGCAGGGTCGTACCTACGATCTAAGGCGAACTTTAGATATATCACTTTATTTCACATTTTATTTAACATATCATATAGCACCATTTACACTGGCATTACATCATTTGTGCTAGACGGTGTTATTCATTAACTTAGGAAATGTTTAATGTAGCATTTTTAGAATATATTTTGTGTAAACGTACAGTTAAAATGTAGGGAAAATGTTCTGAGTCCGCATGTAAAATTATTTTATTGAAAGAATGTGTGGTTGAAAATGATTATGAATAAAATTGAATTTTTAAGAATTTGTACCAAACAGAGACTTATTACTCAACAGTAAAAGAACAACAAAAAATAATATCCAAAATATTTATATTATAAATAATAATAAGAACGAGAATGATACGAATGACCACTTAAATACTACTAACTTGCAATTTATATTATAATTGAATAGTAAGAACACAATTTTATCGTTTGGACTGTATTTTGATCATCGTCACAAGTTACATTTAGGGATTTAATAGCTCTCATGTCCAGGCGTGAAGCCGAGTATTTTTCGGATTTTTTTAGATAGCTCGAACAAAATTGTGTTTTATCCATCCCTGTGAATTTATTTTTAATATTTGTTTGCTTTATTTTCATGTTCATGTACATGGTTAAACATGAATTCTACTTATTTTTCCAATCTTTTCAATTTTTCAAGCATTGAATAATGAAACTTGTTCGTTTCGAATAAAATGTCAATCCATTTTTTCATTTTTTCGCTATGCTATTTGTATTTTTATCTACGGTAAATTCAAAGTCGATTACTTTAGCTTTTAATTTGCCGTTGTCCTCTACAACACCACTAATATGCTACCAATTTATTTATCGTGGAAATTCACTACAATCCTAGCGAAATCCTATTATTCTAATCGCTACTTTTGGTTACCTGGTTCCCCAGACTTAGTAGTGTAAGCGCACTTGATTAATAGTCGAATAACAGCAAATAATATCATATCACACTCTATTAAGTTCAGATTATAATTGGCTGTTTTTAAATTTGTAATTAACAATTTTCTTAGTCAAAATCATGTCCTAATTGAATTGTATTAGAAATTTATCAAGTTGTAATCAAAATCAAAATATGAGTTATTAAAGCAAAATAGTTGAAATTAGTAGTATAGGTCTTGAAGGAGTTCAAGAATATCATATATGATCATTGAAATGTAATTAAAAATCTAAAGAATGTCAAAGAGTCGCACAAATTATGCTCTAAATTCTCAGTCGCAACTTTCAATGCATTTTTCACACAAAAAACATTCGAATTTGGAGAATGCTATTGCTAGAAGAATTGTAATTCATTGAGTTAACTTTTCAACGTATTTCGAATTATCTCAATCAAATATCAAAAGAGAAAGTTGTGATAAAAATACTAACGACTGCTCAGCTGCCCCTCGCCTATTGCTGACTTGAAGCTCAAGCGACGTGGATATTCGAAGAACAGTAATTTTGATTTTCAAGCTGATTTTGAATTTCTTTTCATCCCAAACACTACTAATTATAAATATACATCCATGAGATGTCCAAAAGTGTGTTGAATCATATTTTTATAAAGATCATTCATTTGAAAATTCAAAGCACATTCATTGATTCAAAAATACAACCACCAAATTATTTAAGTAATAAATTCATTCAAACTCTGATTTGTTGATGAAGCTATATTTTTTCACATTAAACCATAAATCAAAACACATAAAATATTTTTGATCAAACGCCAAATCACCTAATCAACCGAAGATAAATTGACAATGGGATCGAGATTTGTTGAAAAAGCACAAATTCAGGAGGATTAAGATAAGGTACCAGGAGTTGAGATATGACGTCAGGAACACGCGGTCTAAGAGAGTTAAGGTATAAACTAGGAGTCGGGATATACTATACAGATTTGGACCATACTGTAAATTTGTTTCAATTTATAGTTAATTATTGACTGGCCAAGTACCCAAATTTTTTACACAGTTGAGATTTATCCGTGGTCAATTTGATGTTCTTCATTGCTTTTATATTACAAATCGTGGTAATTCAACATGGAATAAATTGATGTGAATGATTAATCAATTAGAAACAGTTAAAAAGTGACTCGTTGCTTTTAATTATGTAATTCTGCGCGTTGAACTTAAATATTCGATAAATTTGAACTTTCAATTCCAAACCAAAAGTCCTAACTCCGCAACCGGTTGACACGGATCATCCTCGTAATACCTTAATCTTGACGTATCTACAGATATTTAGGTGCCTTTTCAAGATTCAAGACATTGAATTCAAAGTAGAGGAATCAAATAAAACCAGACAATTTCATTACTCCAACCATTTTGTGCAAGTTACTATGGAATAATAAAATACAAAACTAGGGTAGTGTGGGTAGGGGTTGGATTTCTTTAAACCAGAGAAACAAATAAGAGAATTAACGACAAGAAAATAGCAGAAGATCCCTTGAAAATAAAAGGTTTAATCATCAGAAATTGCAAAGAATCCGATCCCGAGTAGTTGTTATAAGGAGAATAGAAAGGCATGGGAGGTGCATATTGACAGCACTGAACAGGAGCAGCTGGTGCCGGTGGGCAGTTGCCTTGCACCACCTGAGGTGGTGGCGGAGTGCCGTATGATTGGTAACCCGAAGGCGGTGGCGGCTGATGGTGGCAGGGATATTGACAAATGGTGCAGTTGTTACAACCACTCGGTGGCGCTACTGTGACATCTCCATAACTAGCATCATCTGGTTTTGCAGAATACGGAATTGAATTGAGCAACCAAACTGTTACAAAGAACAAGAGGCTTGATGAAAAAGACATCCTTAATTTCACCAACTAAAATTATGTAAAAGATACCCAAGAAGAATGAGAGAGAGATATATAGGATGCCTGTAAGTATATATTTATATTCACATTTCAAGGCCAGAAATTCTGCCTGCAATGCCTTCTGTACTAGAGGGCCGAAAATGTTGCCACATAGCAAGCAATGTGGCACTCGAAATGGAGTGGTGGCTTTATTTTCAAACAAAAACGAAAAACCAAGTGTAGATTTGCATCAGTAATGAGAAGGATAGATCAGCAATTTGGCCATTTCTGCATGTCATTGTGGCTAAAAATGAACAAGTTTTGAAGGCCACCGATAGCACACGTGAACAGTTCATGACAAACCCTCGTACCTTCGAAGACAATCGAGGGAACCGGGTTCTTGGATGGGAGGCTAACACAAATGGGGCAATCTTAACTCCTGTTTCTCTCATTATTTCAAAACTTATTTTTTTACGTACTCATTTTCAACTACACATTCACAAAAAAATATTTTAAACGTAAACCCAAAACTTTTTCCTACTTTTTAACCACACAATCTCCAAAAATTCACTATTCAAAACAATATTTTCCCAAAAATTGGCCACCAAACAGTTCTTAGTATATGGTTTATTTGACCTAATACTAGTGAGTGAGGTTGCTTTTAGAGAAAATTGTTGCTTATTATTAATAAGTCATGCTAACACTTGAAATTTTTCTCTTAATCCATTACCGTTGAAGGTAAATTTATATTTCTCTTAATCAATTATAGTACTAGTCTGAAACTACTGCAGAAATTATCATTTCAATAGTAAAGGTTTAACACATGCAAAGTCACACATTTTTTGAGTTGATAGAAAAATTTCCACAACAGAGACGGCTTGAATCTCTTTAAATAGAATTATGTATTTGAAACTTCTTATTTATAATTGTAATTTTCCTAAGAATGACTTCACTCATTTGTGTAGTATGTTTCGATGTATAATCTGGCCCGACGCAATAAAAATGCCAGCCATGTGAAGTCCATATAGATATTGGGTGGTCTCAATTGGCAACCCGACCCGCTCTCCACCTTTCACTCCTCTTATAGTCAAATGGCAGTTGGCGAAAGGTCTCCAGCTTGCCATTTTCCATAAACAAATGAAAGTTGGCCAATGTGAATGCCCACAACTTGCATTCATTTTCAAGTCAATAATGAGAAAAGTGTAACAATTAATAATTAAAAAAAATGAAATTTATACGAAAAATGAAATTGTAATTGATGAAATTTTCTTCCATGTGCGAGTTTCTATTTTGAGATAGAAAATATTCTTTTATCACATATTTGATATTTTATGGACGTACATTAAATTGGACAAAAACAATAGTTATTATTCTAAATACGAATTTCTTTTTTATGATAAAACTGAAGGCTGTCCGAATATAGCCTAGTCAACCTTCGGGGTCCTACTAGAAAAGAATGATTTGGATTTCAAGTTTTTTGAAAAACAAAAAGAAAGAAAGAAAATTGTTAAGAAAGATTAAACTGGACTTATATCTTGTTAACATCACAGAACCTTGATGTTAAATTTTTTTTTTTGACCTCCAAATCGACAACCATAAAATCCGTTGATGCATGATCCTTCATCCTTCTTAGATCGAAATTTATTACATAAGTAGGTTGAACGGGTCTTACGCTTGCGCAAAGTTGAAAATGTGTGTTTTTTTTAAGTCAAAATTTCAAATTGGAATCTAGATAGAAACATCCTAGTGTGTGTGTATTTAAGCTGGCAGACAAGACAATCTGGTTTAGCGTAGATTTAAAAAATTAAGACTCAAAAAATTAAACTACAAATCCCTGTTGATAATACTATATTATGCAAGCCTATCTTGCATGATAATGCATATCCACTGGCCAAATAAAGGTTAACCTAATCCATAATATAATATTTCCATGATAATTCATGTTTAATCAAGATCAGCAAAATAATAAAGACTGCTTATTTCTTTGTCCATTTAACACCATGAAACAAGAAGGAAAATACTGACCTCACCTTGTTGATTGAAAGAGAATAAAAGCCAACGAGTAAAGAGAGGGTTTGCTGCAGTAATTCGGGCGGTTGGTAGCACCTTCAAGAGTTCCAGTCCGGGTTCTACCTGTTGCATGAGTGGTATCTCACGCTCAAAAGCCCTCCAACACGAGTCCTAGTAGTTGCGCTGTGTGCTGTCTCCCGGCTTCGCTTGTGCTGTTTCTGTTTTACAAGATCTCAGGGAAGATGGGACTAATTTGGAGGAAGGACTACTTGGATCTTGTTTTAGTCCCAAGTGGTTTACTTTTCATGTTTGGATATCATCTATTCCTTCTGTACAGATACTTAAAGTTCCCTGAAACCACAATCATGGGGTTGGAGAATCATAACAAAAGAGCTTGGGTTGAAAGAATGACTAAGGTCAGAAAACTGTCAATTTCTCTATAATCACTAAACTTAGATGCAATATAAATGCATTGAATTTAGCTTAATCGAGTTGAAACATACGTGATTTGCAGGTTGATGTCAAGGACCGGGGACCGGCAATAAATGTGATCAGCAGCAACATATCTGCAGCAACTTCACTTTCTTCAATCTCCCTTGTTCTCAGTTCCTTAATTGGTGCATGGATTGGGAGTTCCTCTGTAAACATTTTTAGAAGCAGTTTTGTTTATGGAAGCATAGACTCATCTGTTGTTTGCATCAAATACATAGCTCTTCTCTCCTGCTTCCTGGTTGCTTTTGTTTGTTTTTTTCAGACAGCAAGGTATTTAGTTCATGCCAATTTCCTCATAAGCATGCCAAATAGTGATATCCCAGTAAGATATGTTGAGAACGAAGTGATAAGAGGAAGTAATTTCTGGCTCCTTGGCATGAGATCACTTTATTTTGCCATGAATTTGCTGCTTTGGATTTTTGGTCCAATCCCGATGTTTATTTGTTCAGTTTTCACAGTTGGCGTGTTGCTTAATCTTGACAGAAATACTACTCCATTGCATCAGTATACACCACTTGTGAATCATGACTTACAGAAGACTGGTCAAGAAGTAACAGCAGTCACCAATGGAGCATCATCAGAGATCGCAAGAGTCGAAACAGAATATCCGGTGTCTAGTGATGGACACTGCCAGCAAGCTACAATTTGTAGACAGTAGAAGAAACAAAACTAGAAAAAACTATCACCATGATCATAGCAAACATGCTTACTTCATTGCAGATATTCTGTAAACTTCATATTGCAATTGAATGTTTTTAACCAATATGGTTCAATTCGAAGTAATTAAGTTTTACACAGTTGTTTGAGGATCTTAATTTGATCATCAGTGGAGAAAAAATCCAAAGGTATAAGCTAAAATCTAATTATCAGAGCCCAAATTTGGGTTAGTCGTACATAATTGCCACTCATTAGTCGTTTCATCAAGTTCAGTAAAATCTTCTATGGCATCACATCTAGTACTTTCTTTCTTCATTGAGTGCACACATCAATTTCTATAATTAGCAGGGGATTGCACACACTTTATCTGGTGGCAACATTTTAAGAAATTATTAGATAGCATGGACAAAATCCAAAAGCCTATTTCCAATGGAGAAAATTGCATAATTGCTCTCCTACCCATTTCCCGAGTAGCAGGTAAGTCTCAAACCTTTAAAACGAACAATTTGCTCCTTAAGCTTCCATTATAGTTGTACATTCAATCACCAATGACAAAAATGGTCCAAATCTTTGTTAAGTCATCATATAGTCCCTGCATATCCAACTTAATGAAGCTAGGTTTTGCTTAATTTAGGTTAATGAGTAGAAATTTGAAGTAAGGCATGAGAGCCACATCATATTTCTAGGAAGATTTGTATAGCCCCCATCATTGGGGAACCAATTATGCAAATTTCAATAATTGTTAGGGACCAACTTGCTATTGGAATAATAAGTTGGGGAACAATGGTACTATTTTCCCTTTTCAGTATTACTCAGATTCCGAAGCTGAAATTTCTGAAAGAGAATGCATACCTGCTACAGGACATTGGCTCCGTGAATGCTTGTAGCTTATATATTGCATGATAACCTTCTTCTCATATATATGCTTGCAGTCCGTACTGCCAAAACATCATAAAAATAAGAATCACAATACTAAGCCTATGTACTTATTAAATAATGCAACTTTGAGCTTCATTAAATTTAAGAATAAAGCAGATGCAAAAGTAAGCATCGCTTGCAATGCTTGGTTGTGCCAAATACTACAGTGATTTGAGTAAGGGAGAAAATGAATCTCTAGAAGTCTGTACAGTGCTAGCAAATCAAACAAGGCTAATTACTATGAGAGGACACAAGGCAGAGGTGGATGCCACTGGAGTTACCTTTTCCGCTCTTCGGGTGTTTTGTGAATTGGATATCTTTTCGCTCCAGTATTTGGAGGGAAAGTGCGTGTTTGCTGGTCAATAAATTTTACTAGCAATATTTTTTTCGAAAGGTATTTGTCATAAAAACAAAATAATAATAATAATATTATTATTATTATTATCACAAAATGTCCCCACCTTCCAACGTTTGACATTTTTACCCTTAATTCCACATTTTATAGCACAAAACATCATTTCCGTCCATTTCCATCCAAATGCTCCAAAGGAAAGGGTATTCTCGTATTTCCACAAATTTTTCCATTTCATTCCCGGCCACGACAAGTTCTTCCCATAATAGAAATCCAATAGCAAAAGTGGTTTTGAATTCCAACAGGGTGGAGCATTTTTTCGGTGGCCATGAAACCACCACGACTCCACCACCACCATTATCATTTCTGGAGATGCAATGCCATCGTTGCACGAAGTTTGCTTGCCGCCGCACAGAACCACCCTTTAAGAAACTCCAGCAAGAGACTCTCGGAAATATTTTTTTCCCGATAATCCACTTCACGGATTCAAGAACCAAGCATGGTTAAGAAATTTTTTTCCTTGGACTTCATTATTTCTTCCCAATCGTTGCCTTTGATGGTGGACTGATAGATTTACCTATTCTTACTTTGCTTTGTTGCTTGAATTTCAATGGGGTGGAGCACGGAAGAAGGCCAGTTTTCATTATTGAGGCTTTCCTTATTGCCTTGATCACCATCACAATGCATCCAATCCACTCAACATCTTCACATTCTTGTGTACGAGTGCAGTTCTTTTAGTCCACGGAGTGAATTTTTCGAGCATCCTACTTGCTGCAGTTAAATCCAATGGTTTCCAGTGATCGTCGGAAAAATGCTCCACCCTGTTAGAATTCAAAACAGTTTTTGCCATTGAAGTATTATGGGAAGAACTTGTTTTAAGCGGGAAGAAAATGGGAAAATTGTAGGAGGATGATACTGATAACGGTCTCTCTAACGGACATGGTCTTGGCATTTCTGAAGACTTGGACTTCTCTCTTATCTCTTACTGGATCATGATAAGCTCTGAACAATCCACATATCTCGATCGATTTTGTATTTCAAAAGTATTGCAGATAGAGCTTAGGTTGTTAGTTTTCTATTTTGAAAACTTGATAAGAATGTACAAACGTGTATAAAACTCTCACCTCAGTAAATGAGAAATTAATCATTCCATTGCCTGTCTTCATCTTTACATGGTATTAAGAGCACTTTGATATTTTTTTTTTCCACCTTCTTCATGGCCGACCAAATCAACCCCCAGAATGGCAATCTTCGAGCCAACGAAACCAATCTCATCACCATAAATGTCACGGCCCAAGCTCCACTAAAACTTAACAGTTTTAATTACCTGTCATGGAAGCTTCAATTCCAAACACTCTTCATTGGGTATGATCTGCAGGGGTTCATGGATGGAACCAAAACCTGCCCGCCAACCACCATCATCAGAGGCGAAACGACCTCACCTAACCCAGCCCATCAGCTATGGATTCGACAGGACTAGCTGATCCTTAACGCCCTCATTGGGTCAATTTCCCCGACAATAATTCCATTTATTGCTCAGGCCACCACAGCCTGGGAGGCATGGACAATCCTGGCTAACACCTATGCTCAACCATCTAGAGGAATGATCAAACAAGTGAAAGCTCACTTCAAATCCCTCACTAAAGGTACCCTTGGAATAACTGATTTCTTGTAGTTAGTCAAGGCACGGGCAGACGAACTGTCCTTGCTAGGAGCACCGCTTGACACCGAAGATCTCACCGAGAAGATATTGGAGGAACTCGGTGACGACTACAAAGAACTTGTCCGAGCTGTCCAAGCCCGAGACACATCCATCAGCTTTGAAGAACTTCATGAGAAACTCCTCAGTTTTGAGGCGTCACTCACTGCCACCACCAAACAACAGCACTTCTACCCCATAGCCCACCCCACATTCCGCAACAATACCAACAGATACCACAACTCCACCACTCAAATGCATCAAAACCAGAGTGGCAGCAATTCCTTCAACCGGCCTCAAGCATCCAATCCATGCCAGCAATCCTCTGATAACTGCCGTTCTTCACCCAGGCCTTACCTTGGCCATTACTAGATCTGTGGGGTCCAGGGACACACGGCAAAAAGGTGTCCCTCCTACAAAATCACCCATCTCAACAATCAGCAATCTGTTCAGAGTCCTACCCCGTGGCAACCACGGGCAAATTATGCCGCAACTTCACCCTCCAACGAAGCCTCATAGCTTTTCGACAGTGGAGCCTCCCATCATATCACAGCTGACCTTCAAAATCTCTCTCTCCACTCACCATACAGTGGAACAGATGATGTAATGATCGAAGATGGTACTGGACTTCGAATTATGCATACAGGCTCTGCGTCAATTCAAACACCCACCACTACCTTTAGCCCACAAAATATTCTCTGTGTTCCTGAAATTAAACGCAACTTGATTTCCATTTACCAATTTTGTGTTCAAAACAATGTTTCAATTGAATTCTTACCATGGTGTTTTCTTGTGAAGGATCTACTCACGGGGGACGTACGAGCAAAGGGTCAACCTAAAGATGGAGTTTACGAATGGCCGGGCATCTCTTCTTTTTCTATCAGTCCACAAGTGTTTTCTAGCGTCAAGATTTCACCAATAAACTGGCATTATAGATTAGGGCATCCTGCATTTCCTATTTTGAAAACTATTATGTCTAAGTATAATTTAAAGTCGTCTAGTCCAAAGGATTTTGCTTGTAACGCTTGTCATTGTAATAAGAGTCATAAGCACCCTTTTTCAGTTTCTTCAATAAATTCTGATCATCCTCTTCAAATAATTTTCTTTGATGTTTGGATGTCTCCTGTGTACTCTATTGATGGATATAAATACTACATTATTTTTATTGATCAATTCACAAGATACACTTGGTTCTACCCAATCAAAAAGAAGTCAGACGTCAAAAATATATTCCTCAAATTTAAACCACTGGTTGAGAATTATTTCAAACAAAAAATAATATCTTTTTATTCAGATAATGGGGGCGAATTTCTTGTCCTCCGGGACTATTTTGCTGAACATGGTATTTCTCATCTCACGACACCACCGCACACACCTGAACATAATGGACTCTCCGAAAGAAAACATCGACATATAGTGGAAACGGGTCTCTCACTACTCTCACACACCTCCTTGCCCAATACTTTTTGGTCCTATGCTTTTTTAACAGCAGTTTATCTAATTAATCGGATGCCTACACCTACACTTCATCTTTCTTCACCATATGAAAAAATTTCAACACGGCCCCTAATTATGATAAACTTCGAACATTTGGTTGTCTGTGCTATCCATGGCTTCGGCCTTACACTAGTCACAAACTTGACCAACGTTCCAAGCCATGCATCTGTTTGGGCTATTCTTTGTCACAACGTGGTTATCTGTGCTTTGATCAAGAGTCCTCCAAAACTATTGTTTCTCGCCATGTGTCTTTTGTCGAGTCCATGTTTCCATATAACTCTTCACACTCAACTCAAGAATCCAACTATGTTCAGCCTCCACTTGAGTCGTGGGTTCCACCCACAGTAGTAGTTCATTGCCCACTCACAATGCGAAACGTAACTGCATCTCCAGCGCCCAATGTCGTCTCCAACGTGGTAGACTCTTCACAGTCCACGCCACATGTAAGAGATTCTAACTCTTCACAGATTGCGGTCCCTTCTCCCTTAAACACCGAACCATCTCCTCCTTCTCCAACATTACCACCTCACGGACATATCAATCCACCACCACCTACGGCTGCCCTCATTCCTCGTTCCACCCATCCAATGACCACTAGCTCCAGAAATAACATCCACAAGCCTATTCAAAAATTCACCTTCACCTCCATACTACACCCACCTATTGAACCAACATGTGTTACCCAAGCTTTGAAAGATCCAAATTGGCGTAAAGCAATGTCTGAGGAGTTTGATGCACTCACTCGAAATGGTACATGGGATTTGGTACCCACTGGGCGTCCATCCAATGTGGTGGGGTGCAAGTGGATTTTTTGGCTCAAACAACATTCAGATGGGTCAATTGCTCGCTACAAAGCTCGGCTTGTAGCCAAAGGCTTTCATCAATGACCTGGGCTCGACTATTTCAAAACATTTAGCCGGGTTGTTAAACCTGTGACCATTCGAGTGGTCTTGAGCCTTGCTGTTACTCATGGCTGGCCTCTTCGCCGTTAGATGTAAATAACGCTTTTTTGCAGGGTTGCTTATCTGAAGATGTTTATATGACTCAACCTCCGGGGTTCCTAGATCCTGATAACCCAACGAGTGTCTGCAAGCTGTGAAAAGCCATCTATGGCCTCAAACAAGCACCCCGTGCTTGGTACGAGGAACTTCATCAATTTCTCACACAATTCGAATTTCTTAATTCCCTTGCTGACACTTCCTTGTTTGTTTTTAGCAATGGTGCTCACATTATTTATCTCTTGGTGTATGTCGATGACATTATTGTCACTGGCAGTAATTCAGGGGAAGTTACGCAGTTTGTCAAGACCCTAGCTCAACGATTTTCACTTTAGGATTTGGGGCCGTTGTCCTATTTTCTTGGCGTGGAAGTTCATTCCACCCCCACTGGTCTTTTTCTCTCGCAGAAGAGGTACATCCGTGACCTCCTAGAGCGCACGGGTATGACAGCCGCCAAGCCCACCTCTACTCCACTACCACCAGGAAAAACGCCTGCTCTCACTGATGGTTCTCCCTTAGCCGAACCTACATAGTATCGGGCAACAGTGGGCAGCCTTCAATACTTGGCACTCACTCGTCCGGATGTTTCATATGCTGTCAACAAATTATCTGAATTTATGCACAAACCTACTGACTATCAATGGCAGCTTGCAAAACGCCTTTTGCGTTATCTCTATGGTTCTCTTGATGAAGGGTTGTTGTTTCATCACATGGCGTCATCCTCTCTCCATGCATATTCGGATGCTGATTGGGGAGGCAACAAGGATGACATGTCCTCCACTAGTGCATACATCCTCTACCTTGGTAAAAATCCCATTTCTTGGTCTTCTCGCAAGCAGCGAACCATCGCTCAGTCTTCCACTGAAGCGGAGTATCGCTCCGTTGCTGATACAGCAGCTGAAGTTCGCTGGGTTTGCTCACTGCTCTCTGAATTGCAATTCCCTCTCTCTCATACACCGGTGATTTACTGTGATAATGTGGGTGCCACTCAATTATGTTCAAATCCGGTTTTCCATTCTCGTATGAAACATGTGGCTATCGATTTTCATTTCATTCGGGAGCAGGTTCAAAGTGGTGCTCTGCGTGTTGCTCAGGTCAATTCCCAAGATCAGCTAGCTGATGCTTTGACGAAACCTCTGTCCCGACTTCGCTTGAGTTTCTTAAAGTCCAAGATTGGTCTTCTTCCCCGCAGCCCATCTTGAGGGGGCATGATAACGGTCTCTCTAACATACATGGTCTTGGCGTTTCTGAAGACCTGGACTTCTCTCCTATCTCTTATTGGATCATGATAAGCTCTGAACAATCCACATATCTCGATCGGTTTTGTATTTCAAATGTATTGCAGATGGAGCTTAGGTTGTTAGTTTTCTATTTTGAAAACTTGATAAGAATGTACAAACGTGTATAAAACTCTCACCTCAGTAAATGAGAAATTAATCATTCCATTGCCTGCCTTCATCTTTACAGATACTTCCCCTTCGATAAGAGCAGTGTTCATGTATTCACTTAACGGAGCATTTGGATGGAAATGGACGGAAATGACGTTTTGCACAATAAAACGTGGAATGAAGGGTGAAAATGTAAAAAATTGGAAGGTATGAACGTTTTTTACAATAAAAATATAGCAATACATCATTGTTATCAAAGATTCATCATTTATCATTCTTAGAACTCCTAACGGTGGATAAGATATCAGTCAATTGAACTTGTATTTTTTTAACATTTTGGTATTTGAAAAATTTCTGCAGCTACAAGAAGCAATCAAAAGGGATCCTTTCCTTGCAAGGAAGCACTGTCAAGCTCAACCTGTGGTAATGACAGCTGAGAGGTTTTGATTTGGTGTAATAGGAATAGCCACGACATTTGCCTTGGCAGCTTAAGTTTAAAATTGTATAAATTATGACAAAGATCTTGAATACTGATCCAACATAGAATCTTAACATCTTTACTTGTAGAGTGTCATGTCCCGTGTTGCGTAGAATATCTTATTTGAGGCGAAAAAAATGAAATATTTTGCGTCGTGTAGTCTCAATCAAGTTGGCTTAGAAGCCTCTACCAGTGCTAATTCTCAATTGCCGAGTCTTGTTGGTTGAACAGATGGAGCGAGACTATCAGATTATGTTTTTAAACACTCGTCCACGCATAAAATTGAATTTTAAAGTCGCCCGATTTTTAATCTACGACTATAGGTCATCATTTTTTTTCTACCACTAAAAAGTTGAAAACTCTATGTTGGATCCAACGGCATTTTGAGTTTCCTTATGAATTACTTACAAGGATGCAAAAATAAAGAATCG
>CAIGRM010074107.1:0-22324 GCA_903798335.1 Fraxinus albicans | reverse complement strand
TCACACTTGATTGATTCATCAATATGCACCAATTTATTATAAATTCTTGGTTAATCTTTATCGATTAATAGAATATACAACACAATGCTCGAGAGTATCTATGTGGAGGTCTAATTGTTTTGTTGGATATATTAACTTGTCACATGGGGTATTCTAATTTACTTTTGGGCTCTATTTTCTTGATCTTCACCATCATCATTCTCCAGCTCAATTACTGGAAAATCTTTCGACGGGATCACCTCAGACTTCTTAATTGTATGACATATGATATTAGGGCTTCTTCACAACCTTTCCATATGGAAGACACTTTCATTAAACATTGTGTCCTTTCTCCTAATAAAATTTCGGAGTTTATCATCTCAAAAACAATAAACAAACTCGGTATCAGCATAGCCAATAAAGAAATACCTTTTTGATTTAGCATCAACCTTGCTTGCTGTAGTAAATTATTAGTATATGTACGAAAACAATTGAACACTTTATGAAAGATTTACCTCTCTACTGCTCCAAACCCCCATTGGTATTCTATAGTCCAATGGTATTGAAGGACATCGGTTGATTACATAAGCTGAACTATTGATAGCCTTAGTCCAGTGCATCTTTGATTACTCAGCATGCAATCTCATGCTTCTGGAACGCTCATTTAAAGTTCTATTCATCTTCTTAGCTACACCATTTTATTGAGGTGTTCATAAAATGGTCTTCTCTATCTTAATTCAATTTTAGCACAGTACTTTTAAAAATCATCATCTACATATTTTATACCATTATTTAGCCTCAAACACTTAAAACTTCAAATCTATCTTGTTTTCAACAATCGATTGCCATCTCTTGAAGGAATCAAAGACATCATATTTATTTTTCAAGAAATAGACACATACTTTCCTACTTTAGTAATTAATAAATGTCACGTAATAATTGGAACTTCCAAGGGAATTTACAGTTGAAGGTCTCCACATTTTCATGTGAAATAACTCCATTATGTAGCTTTTGGCTCACTTTCGATTTTAGAGAAGATAACCCTTTTCTACTTGCTGAATATACAACATTCACATAAACTATGTTCAACGGATTTCAAACTCGGTAACTTTCATTCATATTAAAGCACTGAAAGTCAGATTATGACCTTTATTATCATGTAGAAAATTGAGATCAGTTTAGATACATAATTTACCTTATTATTTTCCATATAGACCATTTGATATCATCAAACTGACATTCTCAGTACCAACAATATCTAATCTACCATTAGCAAGATATACCTTTCTATATTTCCCATCGACATAGTTCTCCATAATCTTACAATGTGTAGAGGTACGAAAATCGACCAACAAGAGTAAACCATCTTGTACCTCTTCCATCATGCATTTGCACTGTCATTCTTTTCTTCATTTTCTTTGGTGCTTTGCAATTCTATTAAACTACATTTTAGTCAAGGTTAATTATGTAATTGTACAGTCCAATTCTCCATTCCATAGGCGTGAACCACTTGGGCATTTTGTATATATATGTGTGTTGTATCATCCCTATGAATTAATTGAAATCAATTCAACAGTTTCTCCCGCCAAATTTCTTTTTCTTCTTCTTCTTCTTCTTCTTCGGAATTCAACTCATCTCTTCATGGTATCAGAGAAATAATTGAGGTTTCCGTGAAATGGCTAATGATTTTGGCATTGGAATAGATCTTCACAATCAGTGTGAACATGCAAATTCTTCTGGTGATTTCGTAATTGGAGAAATGGTGGCAGATGAAACTAATTCTCTTCTGAATGGGTTGGGCACTGATCCAACCAGTCCATATTACCTACACTATGGAGATAATACAGGAATGCAGATCATTTTTGTGATTCTTATTGATGATAATTACTCAACATGGAGTAGAACTGTTATAATGTACTTAGTGTAAAAAATAAGAAAGGTTTCATCGATGGAACCATTGCCAAACCGCACAAGGATGATGCTGTATTCGGTGTTTGGAGGAGATGTAATCACGTTGTTTCCTCTTGGATTATTAATTCAATTCCTAAAAAGCTATATCCTAGCGTTGTTCATAAGGATTTAGCTAGAGAAATCTGGATCGAACTTCAAGATAGGTACAGCCAAGGTAATTTCACACAGATCTATGAGCTGAAGAAATAGATCGCTTCAATTTCACAAGAGAGTCGCTCTGTTAGCTCATACTTCAATAGGTTTAGAGGACTTTGGGAAAAATTGGGTAACTATAGACCAGAAGCTAACATCTCTTGTTACAAACATGAAGATCAAGTGATGCAATTTTTAATGGGGCTAGATGATTATTTTGGAGCTGTTCGAAGTCAGGTGCTTATGTTGGATCCATTGCCTTCTTTGAATAAGGTGTTTGCCTTCATTCTACAGGATGAAAAACAGAAGGATGTTGTTGCTTTGCTAAAAAGCAACAACACTATGAAACAGTAGTGTTTGCTAGTAAAATGATGAGTGGATCATTTGGAAGTCAGAGGAATAATTCGTTCACACAATTTCAGAGAAAAGACAGACCTATATGTAGCCATTGTGGTATGTCTGGACATCTTAAGAGCAAGTGTTACAAGATTATAGGCTATCCACCAGGTCATCATTTCACCAAAGGAAAGGTACCAGTTGCCAATGCTATTACTCAGATCCCTGTTAGCAATAGAACTGAAAGTGTTAATTCTCAGCCAAATGTGATCATTACCTCATATCAGTATCAGTAACTTTTAGCCATGCTTGTTCCACAATTGAAAGCTCAATTATCTATTGATAGTTCTAAACCACTGGTATCATCTGCTGTTCCTGAAACCTCTGCTTTTTCAGGTAAATATACTGATCATATTATAGCTGCTACTGAAGTTAAGTGGATACTTGATACTGAAGCATCAGAACATATGGTGTGTTCTGTCAAATATTTGACCACTATCACAGGTGAATCAAATGCTTTTGTTAGGCTACCAAATGGTGATCATGTTGTTGTGACAAGCATTGGCACAATTAAATTGTCTGATGAATTGATGTTGACAAATGTGCTTGTAGTGCCATCTTTTACATTCAACCTTATCTCTGTCAGTAACTTGGTTGTCAAACATAAATGCTTTCTGATTTTCATGGATAAATCTTGTCTTATACAGGATCTTTTAACATGAAGGACGATTGGGGAAGGCAAACTTGAGGATGGCTTATACCATTTCCAACCCAGCATAAAATTTGTCATCAAACCTCATCACACTCATGTCAAACCTGCTATATCCTCTTTTGCCACTAGCTATAGTTTTATATCTGATTTTCATTGTAATAAATATTTTGATACTTCATGTAATTTATCTAGACATAGCAATATCAATAGTCACATTGATGTATGGCACTGCCGATTAGGCCATGTCCCTGTGTCAAAACTATCCACCTTACATAAGTATATTCCTATTATCAAATTCAATAAATCTTTACATTGTTCAGTTTGTCCATTGGCGAAGCAGCATCGATTATCTTTTCCTCGCAGTACGACAAGAGCCTCCAAAACTTTTGACATCATTCATTGTGACTTATGGGAGCCCTATTCTATTCAAGCTTTAAATGGATCTCAGTATTTTTTGACTATTGTTGATGATCATACTAGGATAACATGGACTTATCTTATGAAAACCAAGTCTCAAACCAGGCCTATCCTTCAGTCATTCTATTCCTTGATTCAAACACATTTCCAAAGTAACATAAAAACCTTGAGATCTGATAATGGGGTAGAGTTTACTATGAGTGATTTCTTTAACTCTAAAGGTATCATTCATCAAGTTAGCTGCGTTGAAACCCCACAGCAAAATGGTGTGGTCGAAAGGAAACACCAACACATTTTGAACATTGATCGCGCTATCAAATTCCAAGCCAACTTACCTCATCAATTCTGGGGAGATTGTATCCTGACTACAACATATATTATAAACAGGACTCCAACCTCTATTCTTAATGACAGATCACCATATGAAATCCTTTATCAAGCTGCTCCATCATATGGTCATCTCAAGGTTTTTGGCTGCCTTTGTTGTGCTGTTACCTTGAAAAGAAACAGAACAAAATTTGACCCTCGAGCTTCACCTTATATATTCATTGGTTACCCTTATGGTATAAAGGCCTATTGATTATATAATCTTCACACCAAAACCTCCTTTAATTCTAGAGATGTTCTCTTTTATGAGAATATTTTTCCATTCTATCATCCATCCTTTCTTCAATCTTTATTCAAACCTGAACATATCTCACAACCCACTCAGACCTTATTTTCTCCTCAAAATCCTTTAAATTTTGATCTCCCTTTTCCATTCCTAGAGTCCCCTTCCACTAGTATTCATACATCATTTCACAACAGCATTTCAGACTCTGTACTACCTGCTGATCTATCTGTACCTATAGTGTCATCTCATACTCCTCAATTACCTATTCGAAAGTCAAAAAGAACTATCAAGCCTCATTCTTATCTTCTGGACTATCACTGCAACCTTGTATCTCAAGTGCCTGAACCTCAATCAGATTCTATGGTAAAAGGTTCTGATAAAGGTAAGATATATCCTATTTTAGAACACTTGGACTATACTCAATTATCTGGTGCACATAGACAATATTCCTTGGCATTATCTATTATTTTTGAGCCTCAGTCTTACAATGAAGCATCTCAATATCTTGAATGGTGCCAAGCTACGGAGTTGGAATATCAAGCATTGGTTTTCAATCACACTTGGGATGTAGCTCAGCTCCCTACTAATAAGAAATCAGTGGCGTACAAATGGATATTCAAGGTTAAACTTAAAGTAGATAGGACTGGGGAAAGGAAGAAAGCACGTCTGGTTGCTAAAGATTTTACCCAACAGGCTGGAATAGATTATGAGAAAACCTTCTCTCCCGTAGCTAAATTGGTTACTGTCAAATGAGTTTTAGCTGTGGCAACTCAGTTACAGTGGCACCTGCATCAGTTAGGTATCAGCAATGCTTTTCTCCATGGTGATTTAGACGAAGAGGTCTACATGTTGTTGCCACCAGGGTATGAGTAGCAGAGAGAGAATGGACTACAGTTGGTTTGCAAATTGAACAAGTCTATCTATGGACTTAAACAAGCATCGAGATAGTGGAATGCAAAACTTACTTCATACATCTTATCACAGGGGTTCAAGCAATCGAAGGCAGATTATTCGCTATTTTGCAAACATAATGGCTTCTCAATTACCATTCTATTGGTATATGTAGATGATATAATCATCGGTGGGAGTGATTTATCATACATTAATCAGTTCAAGCGAGAGTTAAATGATCAATTCAAGCTGAGAGATTTGGGAATTCTTAAGTATTTTCTTAGATTGGAAATTGCTAGAACTTCAAAAGGCATTTCTATATACCAAAAAAGGTATGCATTGGAAGTCTTATCAGATGCAGGCTACTTAGGGGCAAAACCAGCAGCCAACCCTCTGCCACACAATCTGAAATTAAGCAAGGAGGAATGAGAAGATGTTCCAGATGCAAGTGAATATAGGAGACTGGTAGGAAGGATATTTTATCTTACTATAACGAGGCCTGACTTGTCCTATGCAGTTCAGTTACTCAGTCAGTTCTTACAGTTACCTAAGCAGCCTCATTTGGACATAGCATACCACGTTCTAAGATACTTAAAAGGAACATTAGGACAAGGACTATATTTTGAAGGCAAGTTGGACCTGCATCTTAAGGGGTATTCTGATGCGGACTGGGCTGCTTGCAGTGATACTAGAAGATCCGTTACAGGATATTGTATATTCTTAAGCAATTCCTTGATATCATAAAAATCCAAAAACCAACATACCGTATCAAGATCATCGGCTGAAGCTGAATACAGATCTATGGCAGCAGCTGTGTGTGAACTGAGTTGGGTAAAGAACTTGTTACATGACTTAGGTGTCAAACAATCCAAGGCAGCCTTGTTGTTTTGTGACAACCAATCTGCAATTCATATAGCAAGCAACCCTATATTCTATGAAAGAACCAAACATATCGAAATAGATTGTCACTTGGTTAGAGACAAGGTTCAGGCTGGTGAGGTAAAAATGCTATACATATCCTCACAAGATCAGGTTGCTGATTTATTGACAAAGGTACTAGGTGGAATCAAGTTCAAATCCTTATTATACAATATGAGAGTATTAAACATATACTCCTCATTTTGAGGGGGAGTGTTAAACTACATTATAGTCAAGGTTAATTATGTAATTGTACAGTCCAATTCTCCATTCCATAGGTGTGAATGACTTGGGCATTTTGTATATATATGTGTGATGTATCATCCCTCTGAATTTATTGAAATCAATTCAACAGTTTCTCCCGCCAAATTTCTTCTTGTTCTTCTTCATAATTCAGCTCATCTCTTCAAATTCTTCTTTACGTGGCTAATCTTTCCACAATTTCAGCATTCCACATTCAATCTGGATATGAACTTGTTTATACTATTCATTCACTTTCCATCATCGTCTTTATTGAATTTTTTTCAAGAAATCCCTTCTCCTAGTCTCAACATTTAAAAATAATCTATGATGAGAATCATGGAAGGCAAACTAGTAAGGATCCATTGCATATTTCAAATGTACCAATAAAAAGATCAAGAGCAATGAAGATCAAAGAAGCCATGCAATGAATTCTCCAAACTATGTGGACGGAGAGCATAAGTACAACAAGCAAGACACCGAACTTCAAGATGGGCATGAAAGAAGAAGGACAAACCTTAGTTATTTTGATCCAAGCGAAGGAATAAGAAGAACGTAAGAAAACGCACAGGATCTACGTAAACATACAGGATGTTTAACTCAATTGTTGGACTTTCATCCATGAGTACAATCCGGAAGCGTTTTTGATTCTGCACACGTTCGTCAGATGACAATGTCAAAATTTGAAGGTCGAATTCCATTGTTTAGGTGTCCGTTTTAGCGTTTTTCTATTCTGAGTTAGTGTAAGGGCATTTTCATTATTTTGCAATATTTTAGTTTTACTCATATTTGTTTTAAAAGTTAATTAGGTTTATCATATTTATCTTGTTGTTTTACAAATTAATTAGATTTCTTTATATTTGCCTATATAAGATATATTCATCGTACAAAAAACACAATACATTATTATTTGAGAGATTAATAATAAAGTGTGATTTCACTTTCAATTTTGTTCTTAATTGAACTATTTCGAACTTATCAAGGATTTTCAATCTTTGTGGTGTTCAAGCATTCTTGCTTTGGTTCTTGATTCAAGAAATCATTGGGTCAAGGCTCTTTATCTGATTTTAGTTTTCTTGGGATTCGTATCAAATCTTGTGTGGTTCCAGGGAACATCATGCGACGGGGTTTACATCAGTTGGTATCAAAGTTTTGACTTTAAAATTAGGTTTTTGTTCTTTATCTTTCTTTTGTTTTCTAATTCCAATTCTTCTAGTGTCTTATTCGTTGAGTCATTCACATCAAAACAATCACACCAAGAATATTCAAGAATTGTTTATTGCATTAACCCTTAGTGCACCAACATAATTTTTATTTTTTTTATTTTCTTGCCTTGTACTTGATCTTTTCTGTTAAATTTATGCAAAAAAATTTTTTTTTTAAATTTTGTTAAAAAAAAAATGAAATTAAAAAAAATGTAAAGAAAGGCAAAGAAAGTTCAAGAAAAAGGCAAGAAAATTCAAAAAAAATACAAAAAAAGTCCAAGAAAAGAATATTCAACTTCAAGAAACCCTTTCTTGGAGTTCTTGTGGTGTTATTTCCGAAAAACATCATTTTTATTACTATTGGATACATATATGATCCTTGGGAATTGATCTTGTTGGGAAAAGTCATAAACCAATTTCAAGAAACATTTTCTTAGAATTATTAGGGTATTTTCATTCTTCTTTTGATCTTTTCTTCTTGAATCATTTCTCGAATCTTGTTATCATTCTTGTTTCTTGAGTTCTTATTTGATTGAACATTACAAAAATTGAATTTTTGATTGAGTTTAGTTAGTTCCTTTGAGAGGGTAAATGTAGTGTTCGGAAAACAAATAGGGATAGAATGGACAGGTAGGAAAGGGATATTTCAAACTTACAAAGGGGACAACCAAAAAGAGTTTCAATGTTAGGAGGCAAGATAAACGTGATCATAGAGCTGAATTCGATTATGGGAATAAATTAGAAAGTGAGAATGAAGATGATCAAATCTCGATGTCTGAAGTGGGTAGGATGGGAAATATAGGATATAGGCATGAAAGACGATCTAGAGGAGATTCTAAAGACTTTGGTGGTCAAGATAGAGATATAGTTGATAGAAACTTGGGTAGTATTAACATGAAAATACCTTCGCGCCAAGGTAAAAATGATCCTAAATTGATCATTGATTGCCAAAATTATTTTGAGGAGAAAAATGTAATTCTAGTAGTGATAGAATTTACTGATTATGCAATAATATGGTGGGATCAATTGGTGACAAATAGGAGGAATCATGAGAAACCTATAGAAACATGGGGTGAATTGAAAGCTCTCATAAAGAAGGGATTTGTACCTAGCATTACTATAGAGACCTTTATTGAAAATTAAAGAGCCTTAGTCAAGGATCGAGGAGTATAGAGGATTATCATAAAGAGCTATAATTAGGGCTAATGTTAAAGAGGATAGGGTGGCCATAAGATTTTCTTTCGAGGGAATCTTTACTCTTAGTCTCATTAACTTCTACATTTTTAGTTTTAGTAGATGTAGGTATAAAAATGGTTTAGGAAGAGGTAGCGGCATGAGAACTTGTTTCATTATAGCCCAAAGCTCCCTTAATTCTAACTTTTTTTTAATCCTAAAATGTTGTCAAGCTTCTTAGATCCACTAGTAAAAGTGCGAAGTTGTGCATAGGATTTCTCAAGTTCACTCACAAGAGTCTTAACCTCATTTTCTAGGAATTCTTTCTCGACCTTCAACTCATTCACACTCTTAGTTGACTCTTCAAGTTTGACAACATCTCTCTCATTTTCTAATTCAAGATCATGTAGTTTCCTAAAGGTAGACTAATTTAACCGCTTCAGTTTAAGACTCTGTTCATAAGTATCTAGAATATCTCCTTCTTAATCTGCTTCTTCCTACGAAGAGTTAGTTTGTTTTAAGTTCTCAACTTTCTTGTCCTCTTTCTCACTTCCACTCTTTACAATGGAAGTAAGAGCCATATGGTTAAAACACTCAAAATTTGAAGTGTCACTTTGATTACTGGAGCTAGACATATCATCGGGAAGAGTGGCATTCATAGACTTACCTAGAGTCTTCTTATAACTTGGGCATTCGATTCTAATGTGATCAAATCCCAAATACTTATGTCATCTAAGAGTCTGAGACTTTTTATCAGTATCCGTAGTATCTTTCTTCTCTCTTTTATCTTTCTTGTATTTACTAGGACTACCCTTTTATTTTTCTAGAAGTTTCTTATTATTCTTGAAAGTTTTCTTGAATTTCTTAACAAGATAAGCTACCTCCCCATCTTTTAGAGTGTTATCATTTGTCATGTCACAATTTTCTTCCTTGACAGTGTTTAGGGCAATAGACTTATTTTTCTTTGAATAAGGTATGGTTAGTTCATAGGTTAGGAGTGACCCCACTAGTTCTTCTATCCTAACATGATCGAAGTCTTTGCATTCTTCCATCGCAGTGACCTTCGGTCTAAACCTTTCAGGTATAAATCTTAGAACATTTCTGACCTCGAAATTCGTTCACTTAGGTTGAAGCTAAAATTAACTATGTCATTTAGTTTTGTATAGAACTCATCAAATGTACTTTCAAGAATCTCCTAAGCTTCCATTACAGTCTCACACATGGACATACGTTTGAACTCTTCATGGGATAGCAATAAAAATGGCATGGACACCTTTACTATTCCAATTACATTCAACTAATTAATTTTTAGTCCAAGTGAAAACCTAGGTAGGTGTATTAACACCATGAACAGTAGCAAATGGGATGTCCAACACTTCAGTACACTCACCTAAACTTTCTCATCCATAGATTTCAAAGAAGTTCTCTTTCCAACTTTCTAATAAGCATAATTATTTCCATCAAAGTATAGAGGAACTAATAATGAATGACTCATCTAGACTTATTGGGACAAGAATCAAAATGAGCTTCTGATACTACTTGTAATAAATGTAGTTAAACCTATTTAACACCTAGAGGGGAGTGAATTAGGTGTAGTATGTGGAATTTAATTTTACTTCTAATAACATGCAATACATTACAAATTATTAAATTTAGATGTATCGAAATCAATTTTTAGTACGACAATCATATATGTAGACAAGTAAATGCGTAAAAGTAAATAAAATCGATAATTATTTATAAAGGAAAAACCTTGAAGAACTCGTCAAGAGTAAAAACCTTCGAGCACCCCATGCCAACAAACGATTCACTAGAAAAGATTGAACTTACAGATATAGTCCAGACACAACTAAACTTTACCAGACTTTGAATCCTAATCTATAATTATCAAAGAACTCTTCAAGTTTGTACTCATGTACATGCTTCAGAACCTCTCAACTTATTTTTCCTTTATGAATGACCAAGAACGAACTCGTTCTAGATCCTTCCCTAACCAAAACTCTGTCACATTTCATCACCATCAGAACTCTAAAGGATATTTGGTAGAGTTTTTTATGGTGTTTTGATTTTGTGGTTGAGCAAGAGAATTATGGATTGAATTGTTTGTTGTTCAATAAGAAATATATAAATGTTCTCAATAGACAAGAGACTCAAATTTTCATTGTATATATATAGTATTTGAGAAATTTAGGTCATTTGGGATTTTTAAAGGCTGAAAATCCAAATTTGGATTTTCAGAATAAATATGGAGCTCGAGTGCCCTTTGGCAATCAGCGAGCTGGCCAGTCTCTAGAAGAATCACTTGAACACTCCCTAGGTGTTCTTCGAGTGCTTCTGGATCTTGCTTGGCCTTCTTGATATCACATCAAGTACAACTTTAACCAACACCCAACAACTCAACCCCAATTGCAACTTGATTAAATGACATTTTGGACTCGAAAAATGCAAGACTTTTAGACCTAACAAACTCATACGAAACTTGCCAAGACTTTTAGACCTAGCATGTCCAAATGTAATAAAATAAATTATTTCTTTAGTTACTATCAATTTGAAATACTCTTTGTCCGATAGCTCTTGATAAATGCATTTTATACACTTATCTAGGCCTATAAATATAGAAATTTGGTAGATTTTGGGATCATTATAGCATAATTTATTGTATAATTTGTTTGTTGGGTAAAACATAATGATTGGAAGTAAAATTGAAAGAAAGGAGTGAAAATTGGCGAAAAAGAAGATTTTCGAAGTTTAGGGACTAAATAGCAAATTTCCAAGAGTTGATTCGGGCCATTAAACAATGATGAAGAATCCATGAAGTCAATTGGATGCAAATGAAAGTCAAAGGATGGAAATTGCATGAGAAAAGTACTTAAGAGTATAAAGGACAAAATTCAAAGACCAAATTGTACTTTATTGAAAGTGCACATTCCGCGCATGTGCCACCTAAAGGGTCGCGCACAACCCTTGTTTTCTCTTTAACGCCCTGATCCGCATGGATCGAAATGTCACTAGATTAACTTTACTTTTCCCGTAGAGCGTAGACTTAATGAAATAATTAACTATACTTTTAGGTGAAAGAATAAAAATTTAATTTAAAAATTTAATTCGAGAATTATTTAAATCTAAATAACATCATTTCGTATTAATGGATTATCTAATAATTTCTTAGATAATTTTAAATAAAATCATTTCATATTAAGGGATTATCTAATAATTTCTAAGAAATAAAGTCACATTATTGACGTGAAATACTAGGGAAAAAATGAAAAATAAACGTTGTTGCTTTTGTTTTCTATCTCGGTGGCAATTTCAAAAATAAATTTGTTTCTATATTTATCGACCTCGAAACTTCATGAAATTTTATAATAAAGTAGGAAATTCTTTATATTATGACATATCCAAACATTAGCTTCCGTCGGCAACATATGATGTATTAAAATATTTTTCAAAACCCCGCAACAACTTGGTTTAGAAGGTAACCCAGCGTAGTTTACTTGAAATGGCATATAAAATTCTGCAGACGTCGGATCGACGTGATTTCTACTTTATTCAGTAGCTAATCCATGAGGCTATCAAATGACACTGTTTTTGTCTAAAAAATCTAACTAACAATTGAGTTACGCATTTTTAAAGTCAAGGACAGAAGCTGAAAACAACAACACTATCTAGTGCAGTTCACTTTAAGGAACATATAAAATTTTACCGACATCGGATTGACATGATTTCAAGTTTATTCAGTATATAACCTATGAGGCTATCGAAGGCCATTGATTTTGTTGAAAAATTCCAAGTAACGATTAAGCTATGAATTTTTAAAGTCAAGGCGGAATCTGAAATTATAATGAAACAGCAACATTAAATTGCTAACACTTGGTTTTTTTGTGAACNAATTTTTGAATTTTAGGGTAGAAGCTGAAAATTTAGAAAAACAGCAACACTAAATCGCTAACACTTTCTTTTGTGGTAAATGGTGACTTGTAAGTTAATGTCTACACCACATAACTACTTTTAAACATAAATTATTCATAAAAATGTTCTTAAAATAGTTCCACATATCATGTTCATAGAAAACAAATAAAGAAGAACATAAATGTTGCATAATCGAATTAAGTCACAGGCATCTCCATAGCATGTTGCATCATCCTCTACAATCATCCATGCACCAAGCATATCAAATCTTCCTGTAGGAGGGGAATTAACCAATGACTTTGAAACTCAATAGATATAATCGGTGCATTTCGTTATCGAATTAGAAATTTCGAACTGTTTTTTTTTTATTGTCGCACATAGAGGGATTTCTGGCAAAATTTAATTTCTATAGCATTATCATAACTCGTAGAGTCAGAAAATGATCATTCAAACTATAGTAGTGCCGAATCACCATACCTCGGAGGTTCCAATTCATTCAAACGTTTAATTAAAAATCATAATTTGAAAACGAAATATACACTTGCACCTCTACCTAGCTTAATTTGAAACTTTGTAATGGATGATTTTGGACTGTGAATATTGTTTCCCAACGGCACCCGAAGTTTTAAGAAATCTACTCCTCTCCTATGTTTTTCTTTCTTTTGAAAATATTTTTCCTTGATCAAATTGTGCACTTTCACCTTCACACCCTTACTATTATTTTAAGCTTTACTTAATATAACGATTTTTTTTCATTTTTTGAGAAAATAAGAGTAAATTTTCGGATTTGAGGGGATGTGTAGTTAAAAAATGATTTTCCTCTTTTTGTAACCTCCCCTTTTAGTGAAAAACTAAATGATAATTGAGTCTTTAACTAGGAATTTAAAGTGTTTTAAGCCCATTAAAAAATAATTCTTATAAAAAGTTTTATAAAACAATTACATAATAATAAAAATTAAGAAAATGAACTATTCATATGATTGTAACTTATCTCTATGAATGCTCACTAATAAAACAATTATTCCATCCAATTAACTTTATATAATTGTTCTTAATGTACAACAATAAGGAGTTTATTATATTTTTTCAAAAATAATTTTATAAAATACTTTATAAANGTGTAGTTAAAAAATGCTTTTCCTCTTCTTGTAACCTCCCTTTTTAATGGAAAACTAAATGGAAGAGTTATATTATCATTAATCTTGTTAAATTGAGTCTTTAACTAGGAATTTGAAGAGTTTTAAACCCAACAAATAATTTTATAAAAATACTTCATAAAAACATCTGCATGATGATTCTAACCTGGGTGGCCAATAGGAAATACCATGTAGATGACCATTGTGGCAACCTAGTTATTCATTTAATATTTGTAATCAAATTTACTTAAACTTAATGCCTTAAATTATTGGGCTTAAAAATAACTTATGAATTGTACTTTCATAACCTTAAATGGGGCTGAGATTCCATTGTTCATTTATTAAATGAGCTACATCAACCAAATTAAGAATATGAAATTCGGGATATTACATTCCCACAACCTGAGAACAGTAACATGACTATACATGCATTTGAGGCTTGTGTCTCTGCACGACTGTGGTTATTTTCGGGATTAGACGACCATTTTTCAGACTTTGATTCAAACTCTTATTGGTAAAAGATTTATCGTGAATGTTGACCTAATTTCGAGGCATATAAATACAAAATGTGGACAAGAATTAAGACATATCTCATACCATTGAATTCGTCAATTATCGTAATGAAAGAGAGGCAATATCATTATTCTTTTGAGATAATTAAGAGGCAGTTACAAGATTTTCTATCAATTGAAGATCTAAATTTGGTTTTTTGGAGAAGAGGGAAGGTATAGCAGGATTCAATCAAGATAACATTGAAGAGATTCAAGAACTTCAAGATTCATCATATTTTCCTTCATCCATCAATAAACCGGGTAATAACCTATCAATTAAAATTGATAAGAATATAAAATTCGGGACATTACATTCCCACAACCTGAGAACAGTAACATGACTATACATGCATTTGAGGCTTGTGTCTCTGCACGACTGTGGTTATTTTCGGGATTAGACGACCATTTTTCAGACTTTGATTCAAACTATTATTGGTAAAAGATTTATCGTGAATGTTGACCTAATTTCGAGGCATATAAATACAAAATGTGGACAAGAATTAAGACATATCTCATACCATTGAATTCGTCAATTATCGTAATCAAAGAGAGGCAATATCATTATTCTTTTGAGATAATTAAGAGGCAGTTACAAGATTTTCTATCAATTGAAGATCCAAATTTGGTTTTTTGGAGAAGAGGGAAGGTATAGCGGGACTCAATCAAGATAACATTGAAGAGATTCAAGAACTTCAAGATTCATCATATTTTCCTTCATCCATCAATAAACCGACATTATTGGATAGTTAATTTTAACTTTTCTTTTAATTTTGCAATACTAGGCTAGATTTCTATTTACTAAGATATAGATGAGCCCTATTATGAAGTTTTAATAAAATTTCAATATTTTGACGCCCAATATGTATGATTTTTTGGATGATTGTTATTATGTTTAACATTTTTCAATTAATTGATCACTAATTAGATTGAATTGTGAATTTTATAGTTATTGAGAGAGACAATATGATAGATAACACTTATAATAATTGTTGTGAGGTCTGATAGATAATAGAAATATATCCCTAGTCTTTACATGATTTCAATAGATATTTCAGTGTTTAAATGCATACTTTCATGTTTGCACCTTTCATCATAAGAGGATTTATTTAATTTTACTCGAGAGAGATTATTAATTAATTTAGGAATATTGATCAATAAGAATGCTTATATATTGTCATGACATTTTATTGTATTATAATGGATTAATATAGAGAATTCGAAGTCTTAAAACTCATCTCACCTAATTTTGCAAAAGCTTTCAAATTTGCTCATGAGAATAGTTAGTTTTATTAGTTAATTAGTATAATTTCTTCAAACAAATTTGGCTATTTGATTAGATTTTATATTAACTAATACTAAATTAATTACATAGTCCGTGTGGGAACGATATCTTATTCATTACTTGTTCACAATACCGTGCATTTACAGGATTTCGTACGATCAAGTTTTTGACGTCGTTGTCAGGGACTATTGTATTTAATTATTTTTAATAATTTTTAGCTTTAATCTGGATTTTTATTGCTTTCTTAGTTCTTAAATTAATACTAGAAAAAGTTAATGTGGTTTTTCTCTTTCTTAGATCTTGTATGCAAAGTTCGAGATAATGTAATCTTGCTCCATTGGATCCGAAAATCAAACAATCATTCAGGTTGAAAAGAAAAGAACAGTTAGAAGTACACCGAAAACACCAAGTAGAATCAATGACAGTAAACATTCAAAATCCATTGCCGTTGAGGTGAATGTAAATGCTGTACATCCGATTGTAACTGCGGATAATGAAAATGAGAGATGTATGGGAGAATACGTGGTTCCACTAGTAGTAGAAAGCTGATCTAGCATATTTTATCCAATATTTGAGCAAGTTCATTTTCATTTGAGGGTGAAATGTAATAAAAATGTTCTGAAGTGCACTGTACTTCTTTGGGAGATCCATTAACAATCCAAACGCTCATATCTCAAGATTTTTGGATATGTGTACAACAATTGAATATCTAGGGATTTTTAGTTATGCAATTCAATTGAGACTCTTTTCATACACTTTGATAGATTCAGAAAGAGAATGGTTGGACTCTCACCTGACAACATCACTACTTGGGATAATCTGTGCTAGAAAGTTTTAAACAAATACTTCTCACCAAAGAGGATTGCCAAGTCGAAGGATGAAATCACTACATTCTTTCATCTTGATTCAAAGTGCCATTACGAGACATAGGAAGGATACAAAGGGCTACTCCGACAATGTCGACAACACAGGTTGTAACTCCAGGTTCAGTATTTCAACATTGGGCTAAATTCGATAAGTAGGGCTTTTGCCTGTGATGGGTCAATTACAAAAAGGACAACAAATCAGGTATACAAAAGCATGGAGGATTTAGCATACACTAGTGATGTGGCTAACAAAAAGATCACATGGAAAGAAAGCTGTAGGGATGCACGAAGTTGACACACTAACAATAATATAATACGGCTAGCAACACTAGCTAAAAAGATTGACAATATGGCAACTGGTCAAACGATATATGCAGTGTACGTAGCTGGACCGAAATGCAATCATTGTGGAGGAAATCATGAAATTGCGTATCGCACTGTGAGGAGTCAATTTGCCCAATCAATTGAAGAAGTAAATTATATGCAAAACTATGAAAGGTGGCAGATTAATCTCCATTCTAATACATACAATCCAGATTGGAGAAAGTGTCCCTTCTTTTCCTGGAGTAATACACAGTCTTGTCAAGGTGTACCATATCAAAATGTACCACCACGATTTTCAGCAGGTAGAAAAGAAACCCTCATGGAAAGAAATATTTTTTGAGATAGCTAAAGTGTTAACTCAATTCATGCAAAAGACTGACAAAAATTTTCAAATTTAAGGAACTGCTATAAAGAATTTAGAAAACCAGATGTGATGAATAGCCAAGGCACTTTCAGAAAGATCGCCAATAAGCCTACAAACTGACATTGTGACAAATCCCAAACAGTAAGTAATGGCAATTAGTGTTTTGGAGAATGAAACAAAAGAAGATCTACATGTGAAAGTACCAACTCTAATTTGGGTATACATAACTTCTATTCTTTTTTCTCAAAGGCTTTGAAAAAGCCAGAAGGGAAAATAGTTCAGGCGGAGAGGGGTTCAACTTCCAAAAATTACAGCTAAGAGACATGTGATATTGAATGAAAAGGCACCTACCAAAGATGAGAACACGTAAATCAGTCTGAACAGTCAGCAAAAATAGTTCCAGTTCAAAGTTCACAAATCCGCATGTGAAGGCAACCATTCGTATCAAGATATATGTGCCTCTTGTCCCATTTTCTCAAAAATTGCGGAAGAAGAAGCTCGAAAAACAATTTGCAAATTTATTGGACATATTCAGAAAGCTTTATATCAATATCTCGTTGCCTAAAGCAATATCTCAAATACCAAGCTATGCAAAGTTCTTGAAGGATATCTTATCAAAGAAAATAAAGCTCAATGAATTTAAGACAATTGCTCTGAATGATGAGTGCAATGCTATTTTGCAACATAAATCACCTCTTAAATTAAAGGATCCAAGGAGTCTCAAAACACCTTGCTCAATGGGAAATAATTCTAATTTTAATTGTTTATGTAATTCTGGAGCAAGTATAAATACAATGCCTCTTTTTATGTTTGGAAGAACTAAAGGACACAACAATCTCTCTTCAACTGGCAGAGCAATCTATTAAACACCTTCTAGGAGTGGTTGAGAACATGCTCATTAAAGTGGCCAAGTTTATATTTTTAGTAGATTTTTTGGTCTTGGACATAGAAGAATACTGGGATATACAATTGATCATATCTACAAGTCGGGATGTCATGAGCTTTGAAACAGACGAGCTGTCCTTGAGGGTAGATGATGAACAACGGAAATTCCAGGTCTATATCATTGTCAAAAAGCCATCGAGGAAAGCCGAAAATTTAAAGAGAAGGAAGTAAAAGATCCTGTAAAATGCCAACATAGGAAAGGAATTGGTGGAATCATTGGAAACCTTAAAGTTGAAAAATGAGCTCTACAAGTTTGGAGAATTGAGAAAGGGGTTTACAATGCTAAACATTGTGTTCAATGCTTTGTCGGTGAAGTTCGCTTTGAACCATCATGATTAACTCTGCCACAAAGTCTAGCTCTTTACTTTAAATTAAGCACTTATTGGGAAGCAATCCAATCTCTTACACTTTTACATCTTATGCTTAAAGTATTTGCATTGCATGTAGTTTGATAGGTTGCATTAGTTTAAGAAACATTTTGTTTACAATAAAAGGATAATCGTGTCATTATTAGGCCTACAAAAAGAAAATAAACTTATTAGATTCAAAAGTAGTAAAAGAAGCTGTTCCACTTTTTCAAAACACCAGGGTGTAAAAGAAAAAAAAAAGCTTATTATAATACACGCAACATTGTAGTTTTCATACTATTCCTTGACTCTTATAATTTTTTTCTTCCATCCTTTAAAGATACAATGATATCAAGCGGGGAACAACTCAACAAGATAAAGAATGGAATAGCCTAATCCAACAATCTTGCCTTCAATATCAAACACAAATTCTGGGAGTACCTATTTCCTTTTTTTTCCTCACATTTTTATGTTGCTTAATTATACTTCAAGACATTCAACAGAATGTCAAATTTAAGTTTAGGTGGAAAAATATTACCTTTTTAGTTTTTATTATTTTTGTGTGATTGTATGTTTTTATTTCTTTATCATATTGAAGAAAAATTTGATTTTTTTTAAAAATCTCATAATATTTTCTTGTTTGTTACTTGCTTGTGTGTTAGTAGCCTTGCCAGCTATAATGAAGATACTTAGAATTGTGTTGATTTAGGAATTTTGAATAGTAGACATGCGTAGAATAATTGATACTTATCCGTGTAGAATTTGATACTATTTGCGCACGTGAATTAATTTTAGTATTATGAATTAACAAATTGACTCATATGTTAATAGGTCAAAATAGTAAAACTTAAATGTTAAACCTGAAACCAATCATATTATACATACATAAACCATTTTAAATATAGTTGGGGATGATTTCAAAGTTGCAGGAAGATATTGAGATGGATGAGGATTCCATGTGTGTAAATTCTTGTGTGGATTGTCTAATATCAAAAATTGAAAATTAGGTAAAAATCTTAAGTTAGAAGTTGATTTTTGAGGATGAGAAGATCATATAAGAAGATAAATTTAATTTTACTTGAGAAAGATTATTAATTAATTTAGGAACATTGATCAACAAGAATGTATGCATATTGTTATGATATTGGATAGTATTAAAATGGATTAATAAGGGGATTCCAAGTCTCAATAATCATCTCACCTAATTTTACAAAAGTTTTCATAATTTGCTCAATAGAATAGTTAGTTTAATTAGTTAATTAAATATAATTTCTTCAAACAAATTTGGCTATTCGATTAAAGTTTACATCAATTGACACTAGATTAAATACTAGTCCTCGTGGAAACAATATCTTATTCACAACTTTATTAATTGTTCACAATATCGTACACTCGTAGGACTTCGTACGATCACCCCTTTTAAGTTTTTGTAGGGTGAAACAATGCTACTCTTAAGCCTATGGATTGAGTTACTCAAATACTGGGGACGGATATCTTTTAAAACGCTAGCTCACCCACACTGGATACCAATCGATTTGTGCAAGATGTTGAAGCCTGATCCTAGCAATGGTATTAGAGCTAACGTCATGAGTTCTAGCTTCAAAAAGTGTCATGTTTGAGGGACAATGTTGAATGAAACAATACCGTTATTAAGCACATGGATTGCGTTATTCAAATGATAATAATGAGAATGCTATGAAATAATAAGATGATTTGAAACTTCAGCATTTGCATCCAATCAAAATAAAAATAAAAAAATTTATTTCTTTATTTACTATCGATTTGAAAGACTTTTTGGCTAATACCCCTCTTTAAGCTTTTTTTGTAGGGTAAATCAATGCTACTCTTAAGCCTATGGATTGAGCTACTCAAATATTGGGGGTGGATATGTCTTAAAACGCTAGCTTTCCTTCACTGGACACCAATTTATTTTTGGGTGAGATGTAGAAACTTGATCCTAGCAATGATATCAGTGCTAGGGTTATGAGTTTGAGCCTTACAGAGCATCATGTTTGAGGGGGATTGTTGGATGCAACGCTGCCTTTTTTAAGTTCATAGATTGGGGCACTCAATTGATTAGAATGCTATAAATTAAAGCTTTAGCCTAACCTCAACGAACACGTATTTTGTTTTAGGTGAGATGGTTGACACCACATCCTTAGGCCCTTTTGACAAGAAATTCCATATACATTATTTGCAAGGTCATTGTTCACCAATGAAGACATCGTATTTGTAGGTCTCAAATCCAGCATCACTGGGAGTATTATCAGGGTAGCTACTTAGTGGGAATGATATTCATTTCAAAGCTTCGTGTAACTAATATTGATCAACAAATCATTGCTTTACATTATCGAAATTCAAAATTAATATTTCCCATAAAATTACTTCGCATTGAAATTGACATTTGTACTTCATCTTTTCCATCAAAGCTTGTGCTTTCTCAGTCATTAAATCCTTGCAGTAATAGATGAACATATTTATATTACAATTTTACTACCAGTACAGTACGGTTAATAGTTTGATTGACATTGTGTAAGGTGGCCAACATGTTTGCCTTGATTTTAACAACACTTAAGGTGTGTTTGATAGATATTATTGAGAAAATAATATATTTTAAATAGTGATATGATGGGAAATATGTGATTAGAAATTAAAGAAAAGTTATTTATGTGATAAAAATATTATTTTATTGAAAAATGTGTGGTTGAAAATGAATTATGAAATAATATATTTTGAAAGAATATGTGTCAAACAAATGCTTAAAATAATTAGAGGAAATTGCAATGGATGTCAAAATTTGGCTTTGCATTTACCAAAATATCACAGTTTTAAAGCATGTGCAAAATTGTCATTTTTGGACTTTTTTACCCCTCTTGATAAATTAAATACCTTACATACCTTCAATAAATGAGATTTGACAATGGATGAGAAATATGTACCAAAAATGTGTAAGGTGTCAGGTTAAAAAAAAAAAAACCAAAAAATCCGTAAACTCACAACACCAAAAAAGAACTTAACCCCTCTCATTTCCCTCTAATTCGAACTGTTTTCTTTCTCACTCCCCTCGCATTAAATCGCCAAGAGTTGCCGTCGCCCTAAAAAGAAGAACTGACTCAACTGCCCAAAAGAGAAGAGAGCAACCCTTGCACTGATTCTCTCTCATTCGATTAGTCGGAACTCCCAAAAGCCGTCGGAACTCCCAAGAAACCAACCCTGAACTCACTTCCCTCACTCATTCAATTAGACCGAAAAAGAAGATACCATGTCGCTCCCCTAATCGAAATCGATGTCCACTACCATCGCGAAATCGTCCATTTCGTGGAAGATAAGGAAGATGTCATATTTGCATCAGAGGTAAGCAAGTTTTGTGCAATGCCTATCGATTATTTTTGAAGTCTTACTGTTCTGAATGTTGTGCATTTGGGAAAAAATGATTTGTATCGATTTTGGTACCAAACTAATTGAAGTCATTGTGGTTATCTTTTGTTACTGTGTATATGAGAACATAGTTAGAGGAGAAAAGGATGGAGAGGGATGGAATAGAGCATTGAAGGATGTAGTTAAGGATTTGAAGTTGTGTTCACTGGGGATTTCAAACACTTTGGAAAACTGTTACTCATGTACAGTTGAAGATAATGTTTCTGTTCAAGTTCATAATGTACGAATTAGTGATTGATTTGAATCAAATTTTGGATCACTCCATATTAATTGACTGGCTCCATTATGTTGTGTATAGCCTAAATCGGTAGTTCCATTTTTTTGTACACGGAGGATTGATTATTTTTCTTTGTGGGAAAGACGTTGGCAGTCCTCAATGCTAATGGATAAATTTGTTTGCTGGCATCTTGGGCAGTTGCCAATAGAAGAGTAATTTTGTATAGACCTTTCAAGTAACCACCGTCAACACAAATAACCGGCACCAAGTACTATATGTAATCATGAATGCTTGCACCAAAAGCTAGGAAGAAGTAATGAAACCTATTATGAGAATCAACTTCGATGTGGGTTACCGT
>CAIGRM010074106.1:0-14059 GCA_903798335.1 Fraxinus albicans | reverse complement strand
TGGTGGCTAGCTTGGCGTGGAACTGCCATCTCTAACTGTTGTCATTACGCTTTGTCATTCAACCGCCTTCAAATGGGCTCCTGGAAGCGTGGAATATGATAAATCTGCTCAATAACTGCTTCAATAATTGCTATTCTGGATAACCATAATAGCTCATGTTTGTTAAGATTCTGGGCGATTTGAAGGTTTGGGCGAGAGCGAGGTCATCGCTCTGGGCGACCGTAAGGCACTCCATTCGCTCAGATTCTGGACGTCCTGCAAGATTGGGCGATGATGTTACTGTATTCACGGGCTTCCTCTGCATTCACAATAATCTTATTTGGGCTTTTATCCTGTATTCCTCAATTGGGCCTCACTCTTTTGGCTATTTAATTTGAACTGCATTTTTAGTGTGTCAACACACCTCCAATTCCAATATCTGTTGATTCCTCCATTTTTTATCAATGAACCTCTCCCCACCTGTCATTCCACTAAAGCCCAAAGGCATGGGACTCAAAATTAACCCAAACCCACGGTTTCCATACAATCCATTCTCAATCAAATTAATTGAATTTCCCAACAACTCCTTGAGAAAAGGCAACAAATAGCTCCTCACACTTCACATGATTTTATAAAAGAAAAAAATTCATTTAATTATTAAACTAGCACAATATTTCCATTTACATTTTACTGATCAATAATTGAATCAAACAAAATAAGGGATAGAAGAAAAAGATTGCAAAAAAAAAAAAAAATAAAAAAAATCTGATAATTACCTGCTTCAATTGATACCCATGGCTTCACTTCTTCGATTTCATGAATTTGGGGCCTTATTGTTTTGGTGGAAATTGGGGATTTTAATTCAAATGTTTCAACTCCCTGTGGGGACGTGCGTGTTCAAGTTGGGGTTCCTGGGAATTGGAATGGATTGGGTGTGTATTATGTAGATCAATGGCATCCACCTATCTTACAATTTGGGCCAATTATTTGGCCCATTTTTTTTAAAGCTAAAGTCAGTAATTGGTCTGCTCATAAATGGGGGTGGCCCAAAGTCCATGCCTGCACTGGGCCTCCATTGGATGCCTGTACTGGGCCTTCATTGGGTCTACCCCTGGTGAGCAACCATTCTTCTCCATCCGACAGCGGATCGATCACCAAAAGCAATTTGTTAGCACATGGATTTCGGGAAATATATTGCAGGGGACTCATCCACGATCCTTTTACCTATGCTTTATGAAATTCCATTGTTTGATGGCATGTTAGATGAGGACGAATTTTTCAATTGTCTATGCAATTAAAGAGACTCTTGATTTCATGGACATGCCCAACAATAAACGTGGAACATTGGTTGCTAAGAAATTTCGTGATGGAACGGCAGCTTGGCGGAAACAAATCGAGGACAATTGAGTGAAAAAAACTGATTCTTCGGCACAAATTTCCGAGCACGTGTGCATACAATTTTTGAAATCAAATTGCAAGGCGGGGAGGACAGGTCCAATAGCACGAGTGAGGATTAAGGAGAAAGAGTCCAATTTTAACCTATATAGTTACACTAATATATTATGTCACGTAGATGTACATCTCAAATGTGCATGTAAATAATGCCCAGATTATTAGAATTAATCAAGCGCCCTTTATTCACAAAGTGCAATAACGGACGTATAATCATTGTTCATGCACATTAATAGGGATTTTTGATATTTTGTACAAGTAATGTAGCCAATTCTATCAATTAATCGCTAACCTAATGCCAAGCTTAACTGCGCAACTGAAGAATTAAAGCATAGAGTAAGTACGACATAATGACACCCGGCAATGCAATAGAAGTAGATGGGCTGCTGTTTCTGTGGTGGTCATTGCCACTGGGTATGGCNATGCCAAGCTTAACTGCGCAACTGAAGAATTAAAGCATAGAGTAAGTACGACATAATGAAACCCGGCAATGCAATAGAAGTAGATGGGCTGCTGTTTCTGTGGTGGTCATTGCCACTGGGTATGGCTCCATGTGTTGGGTGCACCACAGCTCCTCCACCTCCACCACCGCGACTGCCTCCACCTCCACGGCTGCCTCCCCTTGCTCCACCGCCGCCCCCACGAGCAACTGTAGTGGTGAGTAGGAGACAAATGATTGAAACCACGAGAACATATTTTATGGCGGGCTGCATCTTGTCGATTTCTATTCAAAAGCTCCAAGAATTAAAATCCTTCTCTTCTGTTTAAGAATAAATTGATTGTTGAAACTCCGAGAGTAAATTAAACGTGCAAAAATGTCCTAAATTTATAACGAGGTTTCTTGAAATACTCGTCCAATATCAAAACAATGGTGCATGTGTCATAATTACAGAAAGAAAATAAATCAAATACCAAGATATCAATCATAATTAAATAGAATATATTTTAAATTGATTTCCTAAAAGAAGAATGTATTTTGAAACGTCCACGTCCACGTCCACGTCTCATTAATTATGCTAATTATATATTAATTACTTCTCCCATGTTTCATGGATTTCATCACTAATTGCATTTATTTGTTGATGGCGTGTGCTATAGTTACTTAAAAGATTTGGTGAATTAACAAGAAGGAAAATATTGAACCCGTTTATTAGTTTATGCGAGTTCTGATTTCTGAAAAATTCACATCAATTCACCAATATCGTCAGAGTTCTTACTGTCGCATCCATTCTATATTCAGAAAGAAAACATGCAGTTGTTGAAATTATTGTTCAAAATCAATAAAATAGACTTTGGAATGAAAAAATGATTTGGAGGCCAAAATTTTGGCGTATGCTGGCATGCGGTCGCATAAAGACATGCATGGCTTATATGCTCTGAGAGTGATTAACCTATGCGACTGCACATGTTTGTTCTATGCAATCGTATAGAACTAAAAAATAGTCGTTAAGGCTGGTTTCTGTTAGAATTATTAGTGACCTTTGGTGAAAAACTTGTAACTTTTCATGGTTTTTTGGCACTAGTTCGTGTGTGTTGATTGAAATCTATAAATACATGATAGATTATCACATCAAATATACAATTCAACAACTTGTGATCAAATCTTCATTCCGAAAAATAGAATTTATATTCTTTTCTTTATATTCAAACTAAGTACTCAAGTGTTTTCTTCAAGCATCAAATTCAATCCGAGGGGGCAAATATTGTTTGAGGACAACGAACTTAGTGTTTAAGCCTTTATCTTTAATTTTGGTGTTCTTGTTTTTGTTCTTTATTTTTTCTCCATCCCTTTGTATGGAATCATTTTTCAACAATCTCAGACAATATTTTGCAATGGAGAACGAAACTACGATGGTGACGATCAAATAGATGAATCAAGATTTTGTTCGTCTAGATCGATTTGATTAGACAAATTTTACAAGATGACAAGACAAGTTGAAGTTCTTTCTCACGGTGTTAAAGATCTTCTACAGTTTTGATCCAGAATTGCACCACTTGTAGATTCAATGAATGAAGATACCGAAGCCGTAAAGATGGAGAGACAAAAGCATCAAGTGGATGAACTTATATGCCGCGGTCATATTCTTAACACTTTATCTAATCGGTTATATGATCTCTACACAAATACATTATCGGCAAAGAAATATGGGATGCTTTGGAAAACAAGTATAAAGCTGAAGAATAAGGTACTAAGAAATTCCTAATCAAGATATTCCGACTTCAAATTCCTATATAACATTCACCTTTTTCTCCAAGTATATGAGTTACAAGTTCTTATCAACAAGTTGAAGGTAGTCAAAATCGAAATCCCGAAATCTTACCAAGTAGGAGCAATCATTGCGAAACTCCTAGAGACTTGGAAATGATATTGGAAGAAAATAATGCATAATTCAGGAGATTATTCTTTGGAACAAGTGCAAAAACCTCTTCAAATTGAAGAAGAATCGAGAGCAAGAGATAAAAGTGACAATTCTTATGAAAGCACTTCAAAGGCCAATGCCGTGGAGAAGACCGAACCATCAAATAAATCCAACAAGAGAAAACCTTCTAAAAACTTTAACAAGTGTAAGAACAAGTCCAAAGGTGGTTGCTTTGTATGTGGGAAATCGGGACATTATGAAAATGAATGTCGACATTGAAAGTAAAACAACTCCTAAAGAAAAATGAACTCTATTAAAGAAGACAATATTGTGACTACCGTTAGCGAGATTAATACAATCAAGGGAAAAGTTCTTAGTTGGTGGTATAATACATGTGCAACTGTACATGTATCGTATGATGAGTCTTTATTCAAGACCTATTATAAAGTGGATGGGGATCAATCGATTTAAATGGGTAACGAAGGCCTCTTCAAAGTGGTTGAAAAAGGAAATGTAAAAATTATCTTCACTTTTGGAAAAATCGTAACTTTAACAAATGTATTACATGTTCCTCAAATGAATAAGAACTTAGTTAGTGGTAATCTCTTAGGAAATCGGGCATAAAAAGTGTTTATGAGTTCCGTGAACTTGTATTATCCTTAAATTAAATGGAAAATTTGTTTGAAAAGACTATTCTAGTGAAGGAATGATCAAACTTTGTACTATTGACAAAATTATTAATAAAGTTGATTTTGTTTATATTATTGATTCATTTACTTTATGGAATGCTAGATTATGTCACATATGTAAGAATTCTATGAAAAGAATGTTAAATGTGACTTAATATCATGCATTTAAATGTAAAATATATGTAGAATCTAACATGACTAAGAAACCTTATCAAAGTGTAAATATGACTTCTAATATTTTAGAATTAATTTATACGGGCATATGTGAATTAAATAGTATGTTAACTAGATGTGAAAATATGTATTTTATTACCTTTATAAATGATCACTCTAGATATGTTTATGTTTATTTAATGAAATATAAATATAAAACTTTTGATATGTTTAAAACATATAAAAATGAAGTTGAAAATCACTTAAGTAAGAAAATAAAACTCTAAAAAGTGATAGAGGAGATGAATATTTTTCTAGTGATTTGAACTTATATTGTGAATAACAAGGCATAATTCATCAATATTTTGCACCAAGGCACTCGAACAAAATGGTTTAGCTGAAAGGGAAAAAAATAGAACTTTAATTCAAATGATAAATGCAATGTTAACTTATGCTAAGTTGTCATTTAATTTATGGGGTGAAACATTGTTTAGTTTATGTAAGATATTAAATAGAATTCATTTGAAATTTAAAAAAGTTTCTCCTTATAAATTGTGGAAAGAAAGAAAACCTAACATTGGATATTTCAAAGTGTAGGCCTGCCTTGCATATTGTAAGAACATGAATCTTAGAAGGACCAAGTTGGGTCCAAGAGGTATTAAATGTGCTTTTTTTTTTATTATGCTAGTAATAGGAAATCATATAGATTGTTAAATTTGGAGACCAATGTACTAATTGAATCAAGTGATGTTGAGTTCTTTGAGAATTCACTATCCTATGATAATGAATTAAGAGAAACCTATAATTAGATCTCTAGCTCAAGTAGAACATAAGATGAATTAAATTTGGAGACCAATGTAATAATTGAATCAAGTGATGTTGAGTTCTTTGAAAATTCACTATCATCGGATAATGAATTAAGGGAAAATTACAATGAGATATCTAGCTCGAGCGGAACATAAGATGAAACATTTTTTAAAGATATTCACGAATCTAGTGAACCAGGAAGAAGCAAAAGAACTATAATTGAGAAGTCTTTGAGACCGGATGAAATTGACTCTCAACTTATTTCATTTTACCTAATAGAAGGAAATGAAAATAATGTTGTAAGAACAATTCCTTTCGTTCTACAAGTGGAGACCAATTCTAAAACTTATGGAGAAGTTATGGCTTTTCGTGATAGCATCTTTTGGAAAGATGCAATTAAAGATAAATGGATTTGATTATGTCAAATAATGCACGAGAACTTGTCGACTTACCACCCGGATCCAAACCTATTGAGTGTAAATGAGTGTTAAGGCGAAAATATAATATTGATGGTTTTCTTAATACCTTTAACACTAGATTAGTAGCTAAAGGCCATGACAAAAGGAAGGAATATATTATTTTGATACTAATGCACCGATAGCTAGAATAATATCAATTAGGATATTATTCGTATTAGCTTCTATACATGACTTACATGTTCATCAAATAGATGTCAAGACGACATTTTTAAATGAGGATCTCAATGAAGAGGTTTATATGGAAAACCTAGAGGTTTGCTCTACTCAAAAATGAACATAAAGTGTGCAAGGTAATGAAACCTTTATATGGTTTAAAGTAAACACCTAAGAAATGGCATGACAAATTTGAATAACTATTAATTCATTTGATTTCGTAAATAATAGTGTAGATAAATGTTTATGTTCTAAAGTGTGTGATGAATATATAATCCTTATTTACTTGTATGTTGATGATATATTCATTATGAGTAATTACATAGATGGAACCAAAGAAATGAAGAGATTCCTATATTCCACATTCAAGATGAAATATTTTAGACAAGTGGATATCATATTGGGTATCAACATTAGAAAAACTAATGGGGTTACTTGAGTCAATCTCATTATATTGAAAATGTGATTAATAAGTTCAAACATTTGAACATAAAAGAATTTAACACTCCTCTTGATCCAAGTTTAAAACTTATAAAGAATGATGGAAGATAAATTGCTCAAGTGGAGTATGCAAGTGCTATAGGGAGTCTAATGTATGTAGCTCAATGCATAAGACCGGACATAATTTTTACAATTATTAAACTTAGTAGGTTTACTAGTAATTTGAGCAAGGAACATTGGAAGACCATTGGAAGAGTTCTTGGCTATTTAAAGAAAACTAAAAACTTAGGTCTATAATATTCTAAATTCTTGACTATATTAGAAGGATTTATCGATTCCAGTTGAATTTCTAGCACGAGTGAAAATAAATCGACTTTGGGTTGGGTGTTTACTCTTGCAGGAGGTGCTGTTTTTTGGAAATCAAATAAACAAATATGTATTACGCACTCAATATGGAATCTGAATTTATAACTTTATCAGATATCGAGAAAGAAGATGAGTGGCTTAAGTGTCTTCTTTAGGAGATACCTTTGGGACTGAAGAATACACTTCGATATCCATTATGTGTGAGTCAAGCCACATTAGTAAAGGCATACAATGAGGTATACATTAAGAAATCTAGACATATGAGTTTAAGACATAACTACACAAGGAAATTAATCAAGAATAGAATAGTTTCCCTAAATTATGTTAAGTCAATTGAAAATCTAGCGGATCCCTTAACTAAACCTCTAAATAGAGATTTAGTAATATCTATTTCGAGTAGGATGTGGTTAAAACTCTTAAAATAAAAGATTCACCAATGATGATAACCCTACATGTCATTATTTAACAAGTAATTTACGGGTTCAAAGGACAACAAGAAGTCATTCAATATATGAATAGTTTCAACATTATAAAATCCGTGATAACCCTATCCTAATAATATAATGTTGGTTGTTGCTTAAATGATAGTTGATCTTTGAGCTCTTAATGAAATTGGATACTAAAATACACTTATCTCTAAAAGTAACAAAGATACTAGAAGAATTTCACTTATATGAACTTCGAGGTGGTGTCATCTCAATAGAGAGTTGGAGTTTCAATCTTAAAAATTCGTTGAATGGGATAAGCGCAAGTGATTGAAAGCTTTGAGCTCTTAATGAAATTCAGTACTAAAGACATGCATAGCTTATATGCCTTGCAAATGATTAACCTGTGCAATCGTACATGTTTTTTCTATGTGGTCGCATAGAACTAAAAAATTGCCTTTAAAGTTGGTTTTTGTTTGAATTCTTGGTGACCTATGGTGGAAAGCTTGCAACTTTTTATGGGTTTTTGGCAATATTTCGTGCGTGTCGATTGAAATCTATAAATACATTATAGATTATCACATCAAATATATAATTCAACAATTTGTGATCAAATCTTCATTCCAAAAGATAGAATTTATATTCTTTTCTTCATATTCAAATTTCCTTCAAAGACTTCTTGAAGTTTTGGTAGAAAACACTAAGTGTTTAAGTGTTTTCTATTGTAAGGCTTGATTAATCCTTCAAACCATTTGCCAATATCCCTTCAAGCATCAAATTCAATCCGAGAGGGGGTAAATATTATTTGAGGACAACTGATTTCATGTTTAACCCTTTATTTTAATTCCAGTGTTCTTATTTTTGTTCTTTGTTTATTCTCCATCCCCTTTGTGTGGAATCATTTTTCAACGGCAGTCGCCTGCAACCATAAGCCCTGCTAAGGCAAACTCTTTGTTAGAGACAATATGAAATAGTTATTTACCTTTATCTTGTAGAATAGTATTTAATAGTTATCATAATCATATAGATAATTTATTTACAAATTGGAATGTGAAATGTCTCATTATCATTGATATTGGGTAAGTCGATCTACAAAGCATTTGTCAACTATGCATGATGTCCCGGAAAATACAACTCAAGGACCTTCGATTTTGTGCAAACTAGGCTCAGTTTCGATAAATCAAATCAAATACCGCACAGTTGATATGGTTCAACCCACAAACCTTTCTCACCATGGTTGTCCAATAATGTTACCCACTAGGGATAGAAATAGTGGATGAAAGAAGAATAAATGGAGCACTCTAGGACACAATTTCACCAAGAAAACGAATAAAGCAGTTGCCTCTCCATTTCTCTCTTGCATCACTCAGTTCACTCAAACAGGAGCAACTATATATATAGTTTAGGGCTAAAAACACATGGTCTAAGAATAGTAAATTGGGCAAATATAAGATAGGCGAACAAAAGGCAAAGTGGGTAACAAATTAAAGTGTTGTCTAACTAATGATCAGATCACGAGCAACACAAATTAATAGTTGCTTCCAATTGCCCAATTTGTTTCCGAGTCAAGTCAATCAATTGAGGGGTTGATAAATAATTTAGTCAATGGTCAAAGCCTACTGAAATTAATTCAACAGTTTGAATATCATTGTCCAGATTTATTAGGTATCAAAACCTAACAAATCTCCACATTGATACCTAATGAGCCTGCAAGCAAACAACACCAAATTTTTACTTGCCTTATCAAGGTAATCAAATAAAATTGGAAATTAGTGACCTTACCAGTGTCTCGGACTTGAAACGCATATCATATCTACTCCATGTACTCACCAAGGACTAAGGTTAGGAACCCCAATGCAATCAGATATATACAGTAAGTAATCAAGAGCACAAAATAACACATATAACACATTCGATGAAACACACAATCGGATAATACAAAGATCCTTTCAACATGTTCAACACATAGAGAACATCAAACTAATGCCAAGTAAATCAAAAAAATGATCAATATATATAACCAAGGATTAAATTTGTTGTACACACTTGGTGTACATCAAGTTTGACATTTCAATCGTTGAAAAAATCTGTGTCAATAATTGTTTAAAATATTGTGAAGATCAATGTTTAAAAAAATGTTACCTCACAAGAATGTCAAACTTAATTTAAAACTTAGTGTGCATGTAGCTTTATTGTATAATCAATACATAAATGACCCCAAAAAGATATCTCATCATAATTATCCTACCTCATTTCTTGTAGCTAGTATCTAGAGAAAACAATTATCTTCACATTGCTAATAATGCTCACTAGATTGGTCACTCCACATGCCTAACTGATAAATCACTAAATATTTTAATCCATAAGATGTTCCTCTATCACAACCCCACATCTCCAAACCTAAGTCTATAATGAGTCTCCACCTAATAGAGGCGATAGGAGTGTCACTCTCTCACTCTACTTGATCAGGATTCTAACAAATAAAGAATTCGAAACATTTAATTACCTCTATTTTCACGATCCAAATGGTATTTCCCACACCTCCGTACATATCATCAATGCACCTTTATGCATCTATACTGCATATTATTAGTTGACACACTTACTGCTAATATACTACTAAAATGAGGACATAGCCATGTCAATCCTCACAATGGTAATCTCAACCGCTATACATGCAGCATATTACACACAGTAATATGATCGTTCTCAAATTCATGCAAATGTACACATTAAACATAATGAAATGTAATATAAAACAATTCACCAGAATCAAATAATGATTCATGCAGATGGAATATCACACATGCAATTCTAGCAATATAGTTTATTTTATCAGTGTCATGTGTGCTCGTAAATCTTGAATCTCTCAATTGTTCAACTTAGCCCCTGTTTGGTTTTGATAAAATCATATTTTCAGTATAATTTGATAAAAGCTGATGAAATGTGTGGATCAAAAAGTTGATAAAAGTTTTAGGTTTCCAATCTCAAGAAAGGTTTCAACTTTGTGGTTGCGCTGTTGACAGAATGGGAGATTTGTTATCCTTTGGGTCGACACAAACGTTCACCACTATAAGATTTCAATTTTATCATATATCTATTTTCGGTTCCAAGCTTTGCAAGAACCTTCTTTTGAGTTATACCGGTATTGCAACCATTGCTTTTATATAGATGCTTAATGTTCGATTTGTTGGCATTTCCCAATCCTGTTTCCACTCTGTAGTGACCTCGACTTTAACGTTGTCACGAGTGTTGTCACTGTATAATGAATTATTCGGTGGAAAGTTATTAGTGTCTGAGCTTGTCCTTGTCAAGCTTGAATTGAAACCAAAAGTGCCTGGTTGTAACGTGGATAATGTGGCTCCATTCATGAGGTTTAGGGTGTAGATGATGGAGGTCGCCGATGAAAGTTGAGTATGTGATGGTTTAGGGGTGGGATGGTTATACTTGAGTTGTTGTGGTGGGGTGGCCGTGGTTATGGTTGGTAGAAGTTTAGTGTAGAAATTAAAATTCAGATTTTAAGTCAAGTCAAAATTAATAATTAATTTTAATTCCATATTTTATGAGATTCATAATTTCTTCAACCACACATTTCATCAAGTTTTATCAAAATTTGCCAAAAATCTGATTTTAATCCCTCGTAAACCTTCAAATCGGGTGGGTCAAATAGAGCCAAAAATTTGGTCGACCGCCGGTTGATCGTCTTGCCAACCAGCAATTTTAGACTTTATATTTTTTTGGCTCTATTTGACCCGATTTGAAGGTTTTGAAATGTATGGAATTCTGGAGTATATTATTAACTAACTTTTCAAGATAAACATATATTTTTCAAGTCAAAATATCTTTTTAAAAGTCATTTTTGCATTTAATCAAAATGTTGCATTCGAATGATTTTAAATGCAAAATTTTTTTTAATGTATAGGAAGATTTTGAGATTAAGTATTCATTGCCAAATACCAAAGTATTAGTAACTTTACATTTTATCTAAGAAATCAAGTCTATGATCTTGCTTCGAAGTTTGGCTCTTAATTTCTTGAATGTGGTTTCGATCTTGACTTCTTTCAAGAGTCCGATTTGTGATGATAGCTTTTGGTCTTTTGACAACCATTGAACAATTTTCCTTTGTTCGCTTTTGAAAGACTATAATCATTTGAAATCAACTCGTTAGTAAATAGACCAACTTGTTTGTTATAATCAAAACTTTGAGGTTTCAAATTAACCATAGATCAACAAGATTGTTGCTGATTTGGAAACTTTGGAAGTAAAGTATGATGAAGAAGCGTTGACCTTAATCCTATTGTGTTCATTGCCAGAATTGTTTTCTTCATTTAGAGATATGATCTTGTATAGTCGTGATACTCTCACCATTGAGAATGTGTATGATGCTTTATTCTCAAAAGAGACTGTGAAACATTTGGTTTCAGATGTCAGAGATAGGGAATACCTTGTTGCTCATGGTGATCTGGAAGTGGCAGATCAAAGCCTAAATTCAGTAATCAGATTTGTAACTTCTATAAGGAGGGACACTTGATGAAGTATTGCTACAAATTGCAGAATAAAGAAAGGTTGGTTGTAAGTCAATATGGGAAGCAATCCGAGATTCCAGGTGAAGCGGACCTTGGAGAAAACATTGTAATGAGGGAGATCTCTTGACTATTTCTAACATCGAGTCTAAACAAGAAGAGGATTGGATTCTAGATTTAGCGTGTGTTTCATGTTTGTCATAATAATGACTTGTTTACTACATATGAAACCGTTTCAAAATGTGTCCTGGATATAGGAGACGACACACGTTGGAATTGGTACGGTCAGATTGAAACTATTGGATGAGACAGTTAGAACACTTGACCGGTTCGACATGTTCCAGATTTGTAGAAGAATCTCATATCGTTGTCTGTCATTGATTTAAAGGGTTATGAGTTCTTTGGTGGAGGTGGAGTTTTTAAGGTTTTTAAAGGTGCTCAGGTTGTATTGGAGGGATATAAAATGTCTCAATTATACATCTTACAGGGTCGTACATAATCAAGAAGAGTCAATTAGTAGATGTTCAGTACCGTAGTGGACATTTAGTTTGGTAAAATACCTTTATGAGCTCGTAAAGGGTCGAATTTAAAGAATATTCATCAATGGAGTTCAGGAGATATGGATAATGCCGCTTTGCCATCATCACCTGCGATGCCATTGTATTCAATTGATATGGACGAACCTAGAGAAAAAAGGTATGTCAATGCTGATTTTGTTGAGCATACTTTTTGCGTAGTAGAAGGTGTACAATCTAACAATGGGCATTCTTTAAAAGCATTTAAGTTCGATTCTATTTAATGGTGTGTTACAGCCCAATTTGGTGAATTTTAAAATCATTATGATTTTTTGGGAATCTGAGTTACTTCTACAGAGTAGTGTTTGGATTCATTGGAAGAGGTTGAATATTTTGTGTTTGGTTGGAGAAATCAGTTTTGGTTATTGTTGAAGAGCCATTTCATTCCATGTAGATGAATTTTCCAAGTGGAGAAAATTTTGGAACTTTGTTCATTGTAGAGGAATTCGTGTCGAGGTGGAGATTGTTAGAAATTAGGTATGACCCGAATTTCTTGTTGAAATAATTGAAAAATTCGAATTGAAGTACACGTCAAGAAAAATACTGTTTAGAATGAAGTCTTATGTCAAGTTGAAGTTTTATTTTGGAAGCCAATTGGAAGTTGAAATTTGTTTTGGACTCGTATTTTTGGTATCCTACTACATCAAAAACTCTATTAGGAGGGTTTGGACATCCCCTACATGTTCCCTATTAATATTAGGCTCTTCTATATAATTTCATAATGTGAGAAAATAGATTACTAGAATTATAGGATCCATTGTAACTTTTTCTATTCTCCATTATTATTGGTGCAATAAAAACTTCTAACTTCTGCCCTATTTTCCCATCTTCTTTTATTCTTTTGCTTGTGATTAAATATTTCATTATTGTGCTATATAAATTCAACATCTCAATCCAATGGTTTGTTTCATAACAACATACTTCACTGCTTGTTCGGTAAAATATTTCCCTGGTTGCCTCTGTCTAAGAGAATCTAGGCCTCCTCCCGTTCCATCTACAAACAATAAAATTTATCAATCTCAAGGTGGGTGTAGAGAGTCGGAAAAAATGGAAGGTCTAGAGACAAAAAAATAGGGATTTGCGAGAAAAAATATCAAAAAGTAATTATCAGGATAACTAATGTACAAATACTATAAATTGGTTGTTTTGGCCTTCAGTTAATTTAATTCAAAACTTATTTTTTTTTTCAAACTCAGTTTCAACTACAAGTTTATAAAATAAAATATTTTATGCAAAAGCCCAAATTTATTTCCTACTTCTAAACTACACAATCTCTAAAAATTCATTATTTCGAAACTCATTTTCATTGAATAATGATAAACAAACATGGGCTAAATTTAAAATTTGAGATCTTCTACATTTAAAATTGATTAAAGAAACAAAAAGCAATAAATTATTTGTGTACTATTTCCAAGCAAAAAGTAACTCAAAAACCATGCCATCACAATTGCAACTCTCACCTTTTACTAAATCCTTCCAATTATATTATCTAAAACCAATTTTAGGGAAGTATGTTGAACTTGATTTAATTGAAATTGTGATAAATTTTATTACTTCACTTCAATATACTCAATTTTCTCGTATTCTTTCTTTCTTGCTTACTCTCTGAAGAAATTTAGAATGCTAGATTTGTTGGAGAACGCATTGCATTGTCGCG
>CAIGRM010074105.1:0-10398 GCA_903798335.1 Fraxinus albicans | reverse complement strand
CAAAAGTCGGGATCTACTTTAGTAGAATATGCAGGTTATCCCTAACCCACGTAAGCTAAATCATAAACAGAATATGTGTTTACACGTGAAGGAATAACTATATCATGGAGATCTGTTAAGCAACCATTGACAGCAATATTTTCAAATCATTTTGAAAAAATTGCAATCCATGAAACAGACCGAGAATATATATGTTTGAGCAACATGACCCATCATATCCAAGTATTATGCGGATTAATTCCAACAAAAGATAGTTCAACAATTTTGTATGAAAACAGTGTTGCTTGTATCGCACAATTCAAAAGAGGTTATATCAAATGTGACGTGGCGAAAAATATTTCTCAAAAAAAATTTCATACACACGAGTTTCAAAATAATGACGACATCGTTATTTAATAAATTCGCTCAAGTAAGAATGTGGTTGATTTATTTACAAAAGCATTACCAATATCTACATTTAAGAAGTTGGTTCACAAAATTGGAATACGTCGACTAAAGATTTTCAGTGATCAATATCAGGGGAGGAACTGTACTCTTTTTCATTCCCTTAGGTTTTATTCCACTGGGTATTCCTAACACTGTTTTAATGAGACATCATTTATTTTTTATACTCCAATATAATTGTACTTTTTTTCTCTTTCTTTTGATTTTTTTTGTCTCATTGAATTTTTATTAAACAAGATTTTAACAAGATGGATATTTTGTAAAGTATCATTCAAGGGAAAGTGTTGTAAATTGTAAGTTTATTAGCGAATGACAATTGTACCATTGCAACTCTAATAATTATCATCATTGTATTCTTAATCTTGCCCTATAAATATAGGGCGAGTTAGTGTTGAATACTCGTTTAGACGTATTATTGAGCACTTATGGTGGTTTTGGAGTTGGTGGCAATTGAGGTGGACTAAAAAGTTAGCATCATTAAGAGTGGATATTGAAGGGAATCAAACCTTGCATGATACCTGACAGATTTTCCGAAAAAGGAATTTGAGCGAGAATTGAAATTCAACTATGCCTATTTTTCGTGAAAACTACAAGGAAAAATAATGATGAATCTTACGAAATATGTGGATAGTAAATGTGTAGTATTTATGATTGCGTTACGGAAATTAAAATTTGATTTTGTCTAAATAAGAAAAGAAATTTATAAGCTACTTTAAAAAAAAAAAAAAGGAAGAACGAATAGAGACTAAATTAATACGTATTAGTTCTGATATATTTATTCAATTCACCAATAAATTTACCAAAATATTATTAACAACCACAACAATGAGTTGCTAATATATGATTTCAAATTAGTTAAACGAAGTACTCGTGTGCTTGGTCAATTTATTGGAAATAAATGTAAGTTTGATGTTATTGTGGTATCAATATACTTTTAATTTATTACTTAGTAAAATTTCTAATAAATGTTTAACAAACATTATTTTACTTAATTCAATATATTAGAAAAATAGTGTTTATTAATATAGACGTCCAAAACAAATGTGCCAAGAAACATATCATACAATCTGTCCAATATTTTAAAAAGAACATTATTTCACAAGCCAAGTTGTATATTCGAGGTGTAGGAGGTGGCGATGATGGGTTTGAGGTACAAGTGGTGGGGATGATGAAGTTGAAGTGAAGGTGATGGCGAATTTTATGCATCAGTGGTTGTTGTTGTGGGTTGGATGTGGAGGTTGTGGATTTAAGCTGACGGTGGCAACTTGGATAGTGTCCGCAGTAGTAAAATGGGATGGGGTGAGATGGGTTGAGATAAAGAGTGATTGTAATAAATTAATTGGATAATTTGTACCAATAAATAATATATGATCTATTAAAATGTGTGATTACGATTAAATATGTAATTGTGATCCGTAAGTTATGTCTTTACGACTGTGACATTGTTAATTTGTGACGAGCGTGTGATTGTTATTTGTATGATTAAATATAGTTCATAAAATTTTATCAAATGTTACAAAATGTGACCATTTGATTTTTGAACAGATTTCATCAAGTTTTTTAAATTTAAAAGTGTATCTTTAAAGTAAGATATTTATGCCTTTTTTCCCAAAAGCAAAAGAGGTTAGCTCATGGGCCATTGTATTAAGGTAGAAAATTTCATAAATGAGGGATTAAGTATCACTCATCTCAAATTTAAGAATAAAAATTTTAAATTTCAAAAATCAGGTTTTTATTAAAATTTATTTATGATTGAATTATTTAATTATATATTTAATTAATTAAATATATTGAGGTTACAGATTTATACAATTTGATCACAAATTAAATATTTAATTAGCCACATATTATTTTTCGGTCACAAATCAAAATTTTTATGTGTCAAATTATTTTACGGTCACAATTTATAAAAATTATATGTCACAGTTTGTTCATCGATCAGAAACTAAAAATTTAAAAGTCACAATTTATTTATCGTTCGCAAATTACAAATATTATAAATCACAAATTATCAAATTACGGTCACAAATTAACATTTTTTAGGTCACATATTATTTTTTTTGTCATAATTTATCTTTTTTATTGTCACATATTTTTTATTTGGCCATAGGTTAACCAATTTAATGGTCACAATCAACCAAATAATTTGTGACCACCACCAACGCTCTGTGACTACCACCAATGCTTGCGACAATCACTTCGCCACTATCTGCAGCAGCAGCAACTCCACCGTCGCCACCCAATAGCAACAACATCATCTCAAACAAACCAACACCACAACCTCTGAACACTACTGTCACCACCTCCAACAAACTACCACTTTCAACTTCAAAACTACCACTACCAACAAGAAGATTCAACGCCGTCGTCACCAACAAAACCATAGCCACCACCATATCCAACATAATCGTCGCTACCCAAACACGACCACCACCACCACCACAGCCCCCATCCACCAATTGAAAACACAACCCAAAAATCCCACATCAGATCGTGGCGGTGCAAATCCCGACCATGATGCACGGCCAATCTTGACCATAGTACAGAAATAACCACCACCGTCCTACACCAGATCGCGAAGTACCGCACCCATCCATGAGCAGAAGTACCGCGCTGCTGCTGCAAGAAAGTGGCGCCTGAGCCTCCTATGCCTCGCCTCAACGTCGGAGTGCCATCTCATCGGGGCGGGGCGGGGTGGGGTGGGGAGGGGGGGAGAGAGAGAGACATGATAAAAAGTTTTTTATTTCACTTTTGGTCCCTACAATATAAGGCTTATGTAATGCGCCGATAACTACGTTAAGAATTGGGATTCCATCTTAAAAGGTCAACCTTGTTAAAAGGAGTAGTCCAATCCTTTATAAGTTAATCGATGTTTACATCTTTATTCGATTCGGGATTTTATATCCCTTAACATGCTCCCGCAAGATGGTGGCTCATTTGAGCATACCAATCTTGAATTTCGTATGCTCACTTCTGGAGTCTTAATCAAATCGAATTGCTCATTAGAGCTTAATGGGGTCTAATACCCATGTTAAGATTTGAGGTTCTATCTTAAAATGTCAACCTTATTAAGAGGAGTAGCTCAATCCTTTATAAATTGGTCTATATTTACATCTTTATTCTATGTTGGACTTATATCTCTTAACATGCTCCTGCAAGATGGTGGCTCATTTGAGAGACTAATCTTGAAATCCGTATACTCGCTTTTGGAGTCTTAATCGAATTGAATCGTTCGTTGGAGTTTAATGGGCTCTGATACCATGTTAAGAATTCGGGTTCCATCTCAAAATGTCAACCTTATTAAAAGGAGTGGTCCAACCCTTTATAAGTTAGTATATGTCTACATCTTTATTCGATGTGATTTTATATCAGTGCAAAACATTATCATATTCTGTTTTTAAATAGTGGAAGGCTCGAGTCATAGTCAGTGAAGAAGCAATACATGTAAATGAAAAATGGATTTTAAATATAATGTATTAGGTTTGCACATTGATTTTTCATAATTTGTAGATAAATCAAATGTACGTAAAAAAAAACTATGAAATTTATATGTTATACATATAAATTGTGACGAATGACATGTTAAAATTTAACAATTTATTTTGAATATTCAAATAGCTTGACGACAAGCACATAAGTATAATTCGAATAAGTTGATACGCTTTGAGTAAATTTGCACAAGCACCTCTACAATCAACCAATAAGTATGATTCCAAGTTTCATAGACAGTAAAATTGTCGGGTTTTCGAACCTAACTAATTTTATCTGAAACTCTAAAAACACAATTCGGATTGACTGTTCGAAGTAGAGGTCTAAATCTGAGAATTTTATTGGCTCACGAACATTAATCATTAACCAAAGATTGCAAACACGCATCTTAAATTTCAAATAAGCAAGTCTTGTAGCACATAAGCTAACTTATGTTTGACTAAAAGGTGAAAGGTGCGCGCATTCTACACAAGTGAATAAAGATTGATCGATAGCAAGGTGAATGCATATGGCACAAGTGAATAGTAATTCTTCGACAATTACAATTGTCAATTTTGATAATCTATATCTAATCTTTGTCATGAATAAGAGAAATCATAGATTTATTTATTTGGCTACTAAAAGAAAAAAATTGAATTTAGGTTATATTTTGTTTTTGAGTTTATCATACATTTTACTAAAATCTATGTTTTTTGGACTATTTTTATTTAGAAGCGTCAAACTGGGCAAAGCAATTGGGAAGCCCACATAGTTGGCATCTTCTAAGGGAAAAATTCATAGGTCATGGATTATCTTTTACAAAATCAAAATTCAGACCTCAAGGTTTAAATTTACAAAACTCAGGTTTTTCCATGAATTAATTAATTATATTTTACAATTAATTTATTAAATTAAATATTTAACAGTAATATAATATAATTAACTCACCCCCATCTCCACCACCCCACTGCTTCGGCTCTACTCCGACGATCGGTGATTATCCGGCGACTAATCTCCGGCCTCGCTTAATTCCGGCGACTACTCCGGTTACCGATCTTCCGCCGCTTAATTCTGGCGACTACTCCCATTCCGGTAATTATTAAGGTCATAGTTATATGCAATTTGGTCATAGACATCTTATTAATTAGTTAAAATTTTAATTTTCAATCAAAACTTATCAAATTAATTGGTCACGGATTATTTCGAGGTCACGTGGGTATATTTTCAATCACAAAGTAACAAATTTTAAGGTCACAGTTACCATATAGATGGTCACATACACTCAAACACCCGTCCCCCATCCAGTGCACCACTAATACTTGGTCACATGTCTCAGATTGACCAAATAGATGGTTACAGACACTTTGTCCCATCTGCCGCACCCGTCCCCCAATCCCAATACACCAACAATATTGGGTCACAGGTCACAGACCGACCAAATAAATGGTCACAGACACTTCGTCTCATCCGTCGCCGACCCTAATCCCTAAAACACCCACCAACAATAACACTACCAACAACCACCACCACCTCCGCCTGAACAGTACTACCATCGTCAGATCGTCACAACACCACCCCAACCACCACTATAATAATAACAAAAAATAATCATCCCAACGCCGACCGCACCACCACAGCCGTCGACCCCGCCACAACACCACACAACCGCATCGAAGACCTCCATCGCACACACCACCGAATCGAAGACCCACGACACCTCCACCGCCCGCCACACCCACATTAGAGTCGCTGTTGTGGAGTCACAGCAGCGCGAGAAGCTGCTGCGAGTCTCTACTGCGAATTCGCTGTTGCTGAGATTCACAGCAACGTGAGAAGGCGAGAAGCTGCTGCGAATCTTAGCAGAGATGCTGCTGCTGCAAATCACAGCAGCAAAGTAGCAGAGGGAGGAAGGGAGGAGGCGGCGGGCGGCGGTGGAGAGAGGTGGCGGTGGAGGCATCGAATGGGAGAAATGGTGAGACCAACAGAGATGAAATGGATTAGGTTTGAATAGATTTAGAATTTTATATTTAAAATAAAGTTTGTGGGGTAGGTAGTAGGATGGGTATTTTAATTTTATAATACCATTATTAATTAAAAAAGATAAAACCTGATTTTTAATTAAATAAAACTAAAACCTGATTTTCATAAAATTAAAAGTAAACAACTAGTTTTATGTAATTATCCCATCTTCTAAATTATTGAAAGAGGAAATTACACGGCTCCAAGCATTTAAAGTTCACGGTGCAAAGGTCAGGTGATAAAGTTTTTTAGTCATAATTCAGGTATTAGGTTAATAAATAAATATTAAATCTTTTAATTATAGATATTAATTAAATAAAATACAGATGGCGCGTTTCCTTAATTATAGTAATTCAAATTTCAATGAGTTATGATATATGTACCGAATTTTTATACCAAATCTTTTACACCTCATTCATAATAGGAGGTGGGGACCACAAGCTGGAATTTTTAAATACACATTGGGGCCGCGCACATTGTAAGAGGGAGAACACCATTCAGTACCTCCATTCGGTACATTTAGACTAATTCAATTTCAATTATCTTAACTTCCATTATTATTTAAACCCATTTTCTCTCAAATTCTTCGCCCACGACTCCACCATTATCTCCGGTCACTTGATTCTCACTCCGGCCATTTCCATTAGTTTGTTCTTCTCATCTATACATTATCCACATAATTCATTTTATTCTTCATATATCCCATTAGTCGGTTATAAAATTTATTTTGATAACCTCATATTCCTCAAGCAGTGTAAAATGGGGTAGTTAAAGGGTGCATAAAGGGTAATCAATCTCAAAAATACGACGCCACAATGAGGACGGAAGAGGAAGAATGAGGGGAGCCACAATGAAATACCACTGAAAAAGCACGCAGCGTATGTGACCTTGTGGAAAGGGAACTCGAACAAGGTTACTTTGCTTTTATTTTATTTTTTATATATAATTTATGTGATATGTACATATGCATAAAGCGTTGGGGTTGATGTATTGAAGATGTATTGGATATTTGTGACCTTCAATTGGTTCAATTTCATTCATGATTGAAATGGGCTAGGGTTATCGGTTTTTGAATCACATGTGTTATGGAAATCGATTTTTATTTTTTAATTTTATGAATAATATGTTTCCTAAACATGAAAGTTGACAAATGTGACCATGTTATGCGAATGTGACCAATGTGTTATAAATATGTGGATTGAATCCATATCATTATATATGCATGTGACCTAATTGTTAACGTAGTTGATGGTGCGTTCTAAATGTATGAATTCCATATGTGATCGTACCATCTGAATGTGACCAAAGTTGTTATGAATATGTGGCTTGAGTGCATGGAAGTAGATATGTCTGTGACCAAGATTTTATGAAAAATGTGGCTTTAGTACGGTACCTAATCTATGTCTATGACCTAAGTGTACATGAGCACATATATGTGACCAATTGAACGCATAACATGTGACCTCATTTTAATGCAGGTCTGGCAATTCAAAATACCAGAAGACGGTTGGTTTTCAGGCAAGATGACAACCTTAATGAATAAGGGTGTTCTTACCACCATTCAGATAAAATTAAGCCAATGACAGAAACATATATTGATGCAAACATGTTTTGCCCATTTCTTGGATTGCCATGAAGGTAGAATCTCCATACCACACAGATTTGATGCTAGCAAGTGTGGACTGGATATTGGCACACTGTTCTACAAACATTGGGAGATCGACAAAAAGAGGGTGAAGCAACCTACAAAGGGGAAAGGGATAGTTATAGAATGAAAATTGAGATCACATTTTGTACATGAAGTTGACGTTTTAGTTCCCGCCCTTTCTATTCAATGGAGACTTTTGTAATGAATACTAAATTGTAGATGCCATGTGTCTGTAAGGTCTGATTTCCAATATATGAAAGTAACATGGTTTACTGCATAATACATTTTGTCCGTTACATATTATTGCAATGAGTCACGGATTTTATGAAAATGTCACATATGTAAATCCACAGGTTTACAGGATTGATTGTAACCATAATTGTTTTATGTTTACTTGATGTTTGCTATGACTGTCAAGGTTGATTTGTTCGATGTCTCATAACTAAATGAAAATATGCAAATGTTGACTAATGTATGTCGTATGACAAAGGTCACATCACTTTGGACACATATGTGGGAGGAGGTCACATGTTGTAATACATGCGCACATTTCATTGTTTATATGGAATAGATAGTCACATACATGTATCTCACACCACAGTCACATGATTTTAACATAGGTCACATGTATTTGACATACAAACTACATAATTCAAACAGAAGTCACGGTTAATTACTCAGTAATTGTGAAGTCACAGATTAATTTATGCACGACTATCGAACTATGTAGAAATCAAAGCTTTATTACACAATTGAAAATATAATAGATGCAGATAAATTGATATATGTTTTTTGAAAGAACGTTTTCAAATACAAAAATGTGATATATCTATGATCTATCTGTTTCATATGTTGATTTCCTATTAATTGTGATATTCTCCTTGTCATTTTAGCTCAATGGGACCAAACGGAGCATCTTCTACGATTGTGCCCATGTCCTCCACAACGTCCACATTTCGCCTTTGGTTTCCCTTCTCTAGATNCTGGATTTTCAACCGGATAAATAGAATCTTGGTATGCATTCATGTATGCATCTCTTGTGTAATAATAAGAACAGTAAGCATATGGATCTCTCTTTGGATTCGCAATTACAGCCAATGCGTGCGGACACGATAACAAATCAACTTGTAGAGTCCTACAAGTGCATCTACATTGCTCAGTATCAGCAACGAAAGTGGACTTTTCATTGTTGACAGAAAACACTGACTGGTTGGAATCTATCAACGCCAATGACAATTGAGATCTATACAACAAACATACATGCACTTACATCATTTCTACAAACTAGAATTAATATCGATACTGACCTACGATGAAGTGATACAATTCACAGAATTCATACATGAATACCTAAAATAAAATACAGGCCACATTTTCAAACAAATCACATATACTACCACAATGAGTGGAACATAGGTCATAGTTACACCTATTCTCATAGTTATCCTTGGCAATTCATTACACACTACACACAGAGTCACATAAATAGAGAACAGATAATGTGAATTTGTTACGATGAAATTCTTATCCATAGTTACAGGTCAAATTTTCATACAAGTCACATATACTAAGAATATGGGTGCAACATAGGTCACAATTAATTTACCCCTGTTTTTAAAGTTATCCTTTGTATTCCTGTATACACAGAGTCACATAAATAGAGAGCAAATAATATGACTGTGTTACGTTGAAAATCTTATTTGTGAGAGAATATGTGACCTATGTAACATAGTTTAAGCTGATTATGTTATGCCATAATTATTCTCGTGATTAGATCAATCAATTGGTGATTGCAATCATTTTAATCGAATATCGATAAAGTATTAGCCCGGACGATCATGTTGTCATGTGACCAGCATTGATTTTTTTTGAAAATGTGACTCTGTAATCCATTTGTTATTATATAATTCAGTTCTGACCACAATATTAGAGACAGTGAAGAAAATAATTGGATTCGTACTTAGATTGTCTTCTCTGCCAAGTATTTTCTGGTTGAATGAAATCGTTCGGGCAGAAATAGTTGGGCAATTACCAAAATCAATTGACGAAATTACATTCTTCGTCGTGAAAATGTGAATTGTAGAAGAAATCGTTCAATTTAGAATGGGGATTTGTATTGCAGAGTCCTGATATATTAGGAAACCAAGCTTAATTATAGGAAACGGATACACACACACACACACACACTCCAAACCACTGATTTATGATTTTTTCCTGAATTGAAACCATACTTAAATGTTCAATAACAAATTAAAAAATATGATGCAAAATCAATAAATATTCATTGAAAAATATAAAATGAGGAGTGAAAATTGTATGCAAATTTTTCTCTTTATAAATAGAATCTCTTAAAAATGCTCAAATATAAATAATTTCTTCAAGTATTGAAAATATTGCAATGTTCCATTTTATTGAAATACAATCTCGATAAAATATAAATCAAGAGTGGATTTGACTCTCCTAATATGGAGAGTCAACCTGGATAATGACTCAAATTGTTAGGTTTTCATGCATTAATACTTGCATTGTTACGATAAATTGATGCTTAAATGTACTATGTACCTTTATATTTTGATTTAGGTTGCAAATGGATAAAACGGTGGAGATTTGAGGAAATAAGTGAAAAAGAGCCAAAGTTGAAGAAAATGAAAGTTCATGGACCAAATTGCAAATATCAAAAAGATGGCTCGGAAGGTAAAATGAAGTGATGAATATTCGAGAGTGTTAGAGATCAATTGGATGAAGAAATAAGTCAAAAGGATGAAATATAGCAAAGAGCCGGTTATATTCGTTGAGACCACGGTCGATTGGCACTTAGG
>CAIGRM010074086.1:0-18180 GCA_903798335.1 Fraxinus albicans | reverse complement strand
AGAAACCAAATGCGGATTGATGACATGAAATGAACTGGAAGTGTTTTAACAAAATTTCACTTCTTCTAACACTCGCATTCCCGAATCTGCACAAGTGTTTTAATCTTCATTTTAGCTTTTAAGTTCCGTTGAAGATCATCAAACCCTTTCTTCGTAATCACAAATTTTGAATAATTCATTCTTTATTCCTAAACTAATTTCTAGAGTTAAGTACGTTAAAAGGAGAACTACATTAGGAAAAAATTGACCAATTTGTTCGATTGTTTCTCCCTCACAGGCACACGGCGGACGGGCAGAGTCCCGATCGGATAGGCGCACGGCTACAGCTTCTAGTTCTGGGCTGAAGGCGACTGCCTTGTGGTCTCTGGACTTTCGTCTGGCGTGAAGGGTTGAAGGCGTGGAGGAAACTCACCGGTCGAGAGTGAAGACTCAAGAGTTGAAGTGGGAAGTTATAGGTTATTTAAAAACAACAATAAAACAAAAGAAATAACCCCTAAAAATTCTGTCAACTCAAGACTATACTGGGTACAACTTTTTTGAGTTGTCAACTCAAAAATATATTGGATATTTAAATTCTCTAAATGGGCAAAATTGTCCAAAAATGATAATTTTGCAAAGGCTTTAAAAAAGTGACATTTTTGAAAATGAAAAGCCAAAAAATAACATTTAGTGCAATTTCCTCTTAAAATAAATAATAACTTAAAAAATAAAAAAGAACCATTTTTCTAGTTTGCTGCCTTTGAAAACTACAATATTTTATTAATTGTTGATGTACAATAATTCACCTAACCAGCTTAAGAAAATGTAACACATTTACATGTATCATTGGTCAATTAAAACGTGTACAAGTTTGAATTATATTATAGTTTTTAAATTGGGGACTAAAATTTGTTCTAATCTAATTATCTCCCTCCTTGGTTTTTTGAAAATAGATCTTTGACTTGTTTGCATAATTCAATTCTTATTTTACTTTTTTGAACAAATGAGTAGTCAAGATGTTTAAATTTTATAGAAAATAAGTTTTATCATAATGTTTTTTTTTTAAATGTGATTCTACTCTATTATTAGTATTGAAACGTGATTCAAACCAACATCAGCATGAGCTAGGTTGAAAAAGTTCGATGTAGATAGGATATGGATGCCGTCGAGCTCCTCAACTTATATGTTGTTTGCATTAGTTGAGACTTGAGACAAGCTCGAAATTGAACGATTATTTTGACCCAAAAAATAAAAGATAAATCTTGTCTAATTATGAATAGAAGGACAATATTTGTTGATTGGAACTCTTATAATGTGAATAATTCAAAATGAATAATGTTAGAACACCAGTTTAGATTACTACACTTGATAAATTCAGTTAAATGAATCATGTGATATTACATTTAACTGAATTTATCTGTAGTGCTTAATAGATCTACTTATAAATTTGAGTTGTCCTGATCTTACGTGTGCTACCGAGTTCAAACTCGAGAATGAGAACATGCTACGTTACACTAATTCATTTGAAGAAAAAAAAAATGGTAATTGTAGGCGCAACAGCGAAGTAAAGAACAGGTTGCGTTCACATAGCGGTTAATCTGGTCACCTAACCCTCTTCCATAGGACAACCCACCAAGTTCCACCACTTTTCCCTTTTCAACAAATTCAACTCCCTACATTGTTTGTGCAACTCTGTAATCAATTTTTTTTTCCAGATGGCCGGAAAAGAAGACCCACCTCCGGAAGTTCACATAAGGGTCCACTCGAGGCGAGGGGCCAATCCGATCCATCCAGTGGAGGTGGACACCCCGCCAGTCATCGCCACTTCCACCGCCCCAAGTCCTAATACGGTTGCTTACAGAGAAGTAAAGCATTTTAAGAAATGGAAGACCTGGTTGATTCCTTCCTTTGTTGTAGTCAATACAGTAATGTTTGTTATAACTATGTATGTAAATAATTGTCCCAAGAATTCGGTATCTTGCATTGCTGGGTTTTTGGGGAGATTCTCCTTTCAGCCCTTCAAAGAAAATCCTCTCCTTGGTCCTTCTTCTTCTGCGTAAGCTTCTTTTTTCTTCTTTCAGATTTATTTGAGGTTTCAAGTTGTTTGCTTTGTAAAGGTTCTCACTTTGTTATGTGCCCTTTTTTTATTACGATTTTTTTATATGAACTTTACTGATATTTTTAGGCATTACAAACTAAATTTTTGTTGCAAAAAAAAAAAAGAGGATTGAGAATATTGAGAATTTTAACCTTTGGTATTTATCTTAACTTACTTCGCAAATTTAATGAAATTTTGTAATACTACTGGTATTTTGGCCAGATTGATACGAGCAAGAATATGGGTTTGAGTTAAATAGAGAAGTGAAACAAGATTTATGCAGTAAGGCGGAAATGATTATTGTTGAAATGATCTCATTTGAGCTGAGTGACGTTTGATGTGTCCTAGTTCGTTTGCAATTCGTGTTTATATATGATCCTGGTTTTCTGGTTAATTTGAGGAAAGGGTAAAAATAAAATATTGAAGTTGATTCACAAATCATCTCTATATGGTAACAAAAAATTTTTCAACGAGGTTTAAATGGATAGTATAGAAGAGATTTTATTGTTCCTAGAGAGAGGGAGAGAGCAGTCTAATATTTTGCAAACTAAAGGCATCAGAAGCATTCGAAGAGAGGCCTTAAAGGGCGAAATTATTGAAGTTGATTCACGAATCATATATGTGAACATTTGTTTAACTAGGTTTAAATGGACAGTAAGGATTTTGTTTAACTAGGTTTAAATGGACGGTGGGGATTTTGATGTTCCTAGAGTGATAGAGATAGAGAGGCAGTTTAATATTTTCCACATTGAAGGCAAGGCATCAAAAGTATTAGAAGAGTCATTAAACGAAGGCATCAAAGGGAAAATCAAACTAGAAGAGAAGGGTGCTATGGAAAGTTTGGTATATGTGTTAAACATGCTAGACTTATTTACATAGAGGAACCTACCTCTGGAAACTTCAAGATTTCAAATAAGATCATGAGCGCAATACAATTTTCTTTGTCAATATCTATTTATATAATCTGTATTGCCTACTAATAGTGTTGGATTATCGAAGGATATTCAAATTGAAATTTATTAATTTAGTTGTACTATTTTATATTTCTTTGTTGAAGAATAATTTATTGACATTTGTTGATAACTAAGAAATTTAAGCTTGCCCCTTCTTTCTTCCATTTTTTGAAATGTCCAGACCTCAACTAGTTGGGGTGTTTATTTCAGATTGTCCATTTTATATACAAGGTAGACCACTTGTGTTTATGTATATATTGGTGGAACATCTGATTTAACTCTTTCTTTGAGTATGTATCGCAAGGTTTGCTACCACACTGCTGATAACTGCATCCTTGTTTAATGAAGAAAGTTACCTTTTGGTGTAAAATCATTTTTGGGAAGTGTTTATAAATGGTTTAAAATATAAATAGATAGAAACGAATGGTGGATAAGTATGTAGTATTTGTGGGCCCTCAAAATGTATGGATGTAAAGTGATTTTGAGTGTTTATGAATAGTTTATAAATATGAGCCAAACATAGCTAAATGTCTTTCCTGATATATTAGATGATCTATGACCTTAAATTGCTATTTGTGCAAGATGGAATGATTCTGGGAATTGCTTCTAAAACACCATTTATCCTCCTATTTAAAGGTTAGAGAAGATGGGTGCTTTGGATGTGAGTAAAGTGATCCACAAACATGAAGGATGGCGCCTCCTCACTTGTATGTGGTTACATGGTGGAGTTTTTCATATACTAGCCAACATGCTGAGCTTGTTAGTTATTGGCATTCGGCTTGAGCAAGAATTCGGGTTTGGTATGTATCATGCTGCACAGTCCTGAGTTTCAAATATGCCATGAAAATTGTTTTTAACTACGTACTTATATGATTTTGTATTATTTTAGCTAGAATAGTTATTATTGATTCACTAATGGATGCATATCATGATTGCGAAGATTAGTGCTATTGAAATGGCTCATAACCTATTGTGATTATGGCAAAATGATATCTGGAATGTTTGTATTACATTGTGAGCCCTCGTTAGCTTAACCTTAATACTTTTTTTGGGGGGTCAAATGTAGCCTTATTGTCTATTAAGTTGATAACACTAAGACTATCATTCTGTTTATGGTAGCTAAGGCTATATTAGTTTAGTATAAATCTATTATAAATGATGAAAAAGGAACCGTCGATGATCAACTTTATAATATTATGATTTTAAGTTAACATCATTATATAGGTGATCAATAGTTTCTAGACAAGCATTGTCTTTTTTCATTTTTGTAAATGTGTTTGGAACTCAATACCAATACCAACAATATACACGTGTATTTATTTGTGTGTACATGGTATATATGTTTGTATGCAGGTATTTTCATCGAGCCCCTTACAACTACAGGAAGATAATATTTGACTGCCATTTTTATAGGGAAAAGTTGTAAACACTCATCTGCTAGGTTTCATTCCAACTTTCCATCCATAGTAATGGTATATTGGTCTTCTTTGCAATTTCAAAAAAACCAGAAAGGAGAAAAATAAGTTCAGTTGAATTAGGCACGAGCCTACTAGTTAGTGCAACATTCCTTGGTGAATCTAGGAAGAAATTCTAACCCTCCCTCTGTGCCCTCTTTCTGCACTACAACAGCACACGCATGCATAGGTAAGCCTCTCTCCATTGTGCATCTCCGCCTCCTCCATCTCTTTGATCAGCGCCCCAACTATCACTGCCACCAACAATTCCTTCCAGTCCCTCCACTACCACTTCCCCTTCCTCCAATATCTCCAGCCACCTTTCTTGTTTGCCCAATATTTCAGTTCACTTGAAGACTTCACAACCATGCCACCCTCTCCTCCACCTCTCATTTCATACCCCTAACCACTACCACTTAATACCTCTATCTCTATGTATCATTCCTTACCCCTAACCACTACTACCACTTGATACCTCTATCTCTATGTATCAGTTAATGGTATCTAACTTTGATGTCTGCACAGGGAAGAAATCATTAAAATCCAACCAAATGAAGGGGTGAAAATTTGTGTTGTGTTATTGCATAGTCATATAATTTGATGTCATCTTGTTTTATTCACTAGTTTTTGATTTTGAGTTTGATAGGATTATGGGTGATAGTATTGTCACAATAGAGATCATGTTGCTCCAGAGAGTAATGGTTTAGAATTTAGGTTCGATTATGCATCAGGGAATGGGACTTGCTGATTATATTTTACATAAGACTAAATCAGGTTGGACGAAATGGAGGAGTGTTATGGAATTACAATGATTCTATGTGAGTTGTGGATACTTTGCCAATTAAATGGTGTATTCTTCATAATGGTTATTAGACTAGCTATACTGTTGTGTTATTGGGTGTTGGGACCCATTAAAATGACAGATTTTCAGAGATGAATGTAGGGTAAATAATGATGTTAATGTTGATATGTGAACATACTACAATTGGAGGAAATGAGAAATAAGGATAAATAAAGGTAGCACCAATGATTATAACAAGAGAAGTTCAAATAAGATGGATGCGGACAAATATTTTATAGACCTTAAGAAATTTCCACTAACGAATCTTAGAAAATCAAAATGAGGGGACATGTAAACTGGAATTGACATGGTCTGATGTAGTTGTAAAAGATTTGATTTCTTAAACCTTTCTGTACATGTAAGGAAAAGGAATTTATGTAGTTACATTGTTTAAAAATGCTTGATTCAGTAATGACCGATTTGACCTTTGGGAGGCAAGATGTAAGCCTTAAGGCGCAGACCTCAAGACAAAACAATGAAATTATTCGAAATATGAAAATACAAAACATTCTCGCAATGAACCATAAACCATTGTAAAAATCCATAATAAAACGAATTTGAACAAAATTAATAGTCAAATTTACAAAAAGAGATGGAATAAAGTAGCAATTAATGTGTTTCCAGAGAATATTAATAACATAACAAAAATCTAATCTATTACTAGAAGCAGAGAGAACCTAAAAGTCCCATGTATAATCACTACTAACACAATCTTTAAGAGAATCATCTAACATAATTGATTGCCTGATTATCTTCTTCATTGCTATCAGTTTCTTCTCAGTTTACTATCATCCTTCACTTGCGATGTTGTGTTTTTCTTTCCTTCCCATTCCTTGTAAAAGCATTAAAAAGAAAATAAAAGAACCAAAAAATGTCGTCCATAAAAGAAAACAGCTCAAAAACTGGAGGCTAATAATAAAATGTCTTGGAAGACCAAGAATAATTTGAAATGCTTAATATAAGCCTAGAGTTAGGTGGATGATGAGGCGTAGGCCTCAGAATACTTGTTATAACAAATGGACCCAAAGTTAATTTGAAATAAGATTTAATTTGTTTTATTTTAGGTTTGGTTGAGAAGAAAATGAAATAATGAATTTTTATTTCTGGTTTAGATAGTGGTATTGGCAGTGATTTCTAGGATGAATCAAGTGGGATTTAGATGTGGAGGGTTGGAGGGGCTGAGTTTGACGTCTAGGATGCTTTGCCTGGCGGAGATTAGTGGTCAGGAGTGTTTTTTGGTGCTTATGGGCTGTGATTGAAATGGCCATTGTCTTTTAACTGATTCTGGATGGAAGTTGAGCCTAATAGATGGGTGTATTGGCTTTCATACATATGGTGGCAAGTCCCATTTTTTCGTAGTTCAAGGGTGGCTCAATGAAAATTACGTTAAAGTATGCTTAGATTGGTATCTTTGTATTTTGTCCTTTGATATGCATCATATAGGCATCAGGATTTGAGCAATACATTGGTGGATGTTTGTTTGGTGAAGGGTTAAGCTTTTCTAGGAGTTTCCTCTTTCTGGAATCTATATGTTAGTATTTTCTTTTATCTTTTTATAAAAACAATGAAAAGGCTTAGGCTGCAGGTTTCATATTAATATGATGAGATTTAGATCGGGTTCCTTATTTTTTCTTGCCTTATTTTCTTGTAGTGCGCATCGGGTTGCTTTATGTCGTCTCTGGGCTTGGCGGGAGTTTATTATCTGCCCTTTTTATTCAGTCTAATATTTCTGTTGGTGCTTCTGGCGCACTTTTTGGATTACTCGGGGCAATGCTTTCGGAGCTGATAACCAATTGGACTATGTATGCGAACAAGGTATGCATCTAACCGCTGTTAGGTTAGGCCTTTATGAAGTAGTGAACTCACTATTACTAACATTTTTTGAGGCTTTAACAACTTCCTACATAATTTTGTGCTTCAGGTGGCAGCTTTATTGACCCTTGTGGTAATTATTGCTATCAATCTAGCTGTTGGAATCCTCCCACATGTGGACAACTTTGCTCATATTGGAGGATTTTTATCTGGTTTTCTTCTCGGTTTTGTGTTTCTAATCCGTCCCCAGTTTGGATGGGTTAACCAGAGATATGCTCCTACTGGATATTCTTCGGCATCAACTAAACCTAAATTTAAGGCATATCAATGCATTCTCTGGGTCCTTTCATTGATCCTTCTCATTGTTGGGTAAGTTTAAGGTTGTTCTAACTCTGTTTTTTTAAGTCATTTGGATCTTCTGTTCGTTCCTTTTTCACCTATTTTCTTTTGCTTGGGTTGGGGAAATGTGGGAACGTAAAGCATGCACAATAATTTTCCACTCGAAGTCGATTATCTTTATGACGAGACAATGACTAATTCTGCTTATATAGCTTGATCCCTGATGTTTGAAAGTTCCATGTGAATTTCTGTTTGAGACCGTTATTCAGTTAGCTAATGAAGCCTACAGATGTAAAAGTATGTAAGGTGGTGTTCGGTATCGAATTCAAGGCTTGTAATAAATCAATTCCTAGCATGCTAAGATGAAATCACTGAAACAGATGAGCTTCTATCTATTTTACATTCCCCGATTGAGAATCCTTCTTCGGCCTTTTCAACTGTAAATGTTTTTTTGAGTAATATTCATCTTAATTTACTTCGCCCTGTTTGACTCCCTTTAAACTAAAACTCTTTATTTTACATGCTCATTTTCAACCATACATTTATGCAATCAAATGTTCTGCACATAAACCAAAATTTTTCAACTTTTGAACCACGCTTTCTCTAAAAAATCACTATTCAAAACATCATTTTCCTCCAATTTCTCTTTATAATGACCATCAAACAAAGGCTTAATAGTTCTCAAAAAAATGGAATAATAAAAAAAATGACTATTACTATTTTTGAACTTTTTGCTTGTAACAAGACTCTTTCATAAACATGATGTGATCTCAGTATAACATGTTAGAAGACCGACGCATGTACGAGCATGGCCTATCATGCACCAAAAATTTGATTTTATTGATTCTTTTGGTAGATGTCGTAATAAATCCAATTGACTGGGGAAAAAGGTTTACTGAAGCTAACCTTGTATTTGTTGGGAATAGGAATTAGTTTGTTCTTCTTCAGCTTGAGTTAAACAAGGACTCTGCTTTCAGGAAAAGGGAATTATTTGCGAATTAAGTTTTCTATATCATGACACATGTTTACTTCATACTTCAAGACTGGAGCCATAACTTGTTGCTAGCATCTGACCGTTCATCTCAATGATTTGTTTTTATTTATTGTACTGCAACTTAATCCATTCATCATAGATTCAGATGGCATCTTCAAGCATTTTTGCCATTGCCTGTGGACCTCATGTAGAGAAATTAAAGAAAACTCCATTATAAGCAATAAAATTAAGCCTAGTAAAAAAATAAGAAAGACAGAGGCTTCATCCTGTTACAACATTCAATTTACTGGAATTTCACGATTCTCTCCAAAGTTGGCTTATCGGAATTTTTTCATTTTAATTGCGTTATTGACATCTGATTGTTTCTCTCTGACTTGAGATCTGTGTTGATTTTGATAGGTTCACTGTTGGCCTGGTATTGCTACTTCGAGGAGAAGATTTGAACGATCACTGCTCATGGTGCCACTATCTGAGTTGTGTTCCTACTTCAAGGTGGAGCTGCAATACTCAGCCCGTTTCATGCATGGTGAGGAATTGTCTAATTACCTTCCTGTTTTGCGTATTCTATAGTATTTATATCATTTCCCAAAAAAATCTTACGAGTGAGCGGAGTCATGAAACTGATGTACACACCAGAAAGAAGAATATTGCTTTTAACTTTTGTTACAATGGTTTGACTATGCACTAAAGTGAATAATTCGTGACGACGTGACATAGTTACTCTGAACAAGTGGACCGGTGTACACGACATTCGGTAGAAAATCGAGCCTTCCTTAAGATTGGCTAAAAAGCAAACTTCATTTTTACACTCAAGTTTGATGGAAGTTGAAAATGTTTGTCCATGCATTTGTTATTTCTTTTTCCTTGGCAAAGCTTTGATGTGGACAAGTGTAATAATCTATCTTAATCTGATGAAATGATTTTACAAAATTTGTCGATTTTGCAGTCGGAGCAAACGGGAGCAGGTCAATATACTTTAACTTGCTCAAACAACGGAAGAAGCAGGTCGTATTCATTGCTGAATCCAACCACATCGCAGGTTCAGGGGCTATGCGTACAGCTTTGTCGATGATAAAAAACGCTTGTCTGGATTTGAACGTGCTTTATTCAATCGAGATTTATACATTTACAGTTGAAGATCTAAAAATGCTTTATTCGCTACGTTCTAATCATTTGTAAATTTGTCGACTGCTCAAATCATAGCACATCAATTTGTTTCATTTACCGTGTCACTTAAATGAGAAGATCTATTGTTCTCTTTTCCTATATCGACTGAGGTTTCTCTCGTATAAGTTATAATTTTTCTTATTGCATCATAAAAATTTATAGCATAAGATCATGCATTGTGATTGCGGCGAATCGAGATTCATGCATGAAAATGAACATGTACTTCATGTATGTGTACATGAAGATCATGTTTGGAATGCAGAATAGTAGAAAAAACAAAATTTTAACTTCTTTTTCTTTGTTATTACTGTCAATTGACGATAATTTATCGATTCTAGCCTGCAAACCCATGCAGTCACAAAGCCTCACACGCCCTCATTACAAATTGACGCTCGAGATATCACTTCTAAGTTCGATCTCAACCGTCCTGGCTGCCGTATTTTAAAATATTAATACGACTTTAGGGAATAGTTGTGTATTTTGTTCAATTTGCACAACATTGATAGACTGAAATTTTGTTGACTCGCAGGTACATTCCTTGCATAGTATGTTAGAATAATTCCATTACGTAGGCTTCCATTTAATTGCGAATTTTACGAGTTAGATGTATGTGTTTGCAATGATATTATGATTAGGCTCGATATGTTAGTGATCATTTGGGCAGTTGTACACCTTACGTGCTATATTATTAAAATGTGGTAATTTTAAGTATGTGGGTCGGAATTATGTAAACCCTAATTAGGGTTTTGAATTGGTAATTGGCCGACTTTATGATTTCATATATAATGATTAGGTCTCCTCTTCTCTCCATATGGTTTTGGCTTCCCTCATTGATGGTCGATTATTTTGAGGAGCAATGAGAGGAAGGTTTAGCTGATAATATTCATAACAATGTCTTCTGCAGGTTTATACTTCAAACTGTCAACTAATTATGTGATTTTTATTCTTAGAGGTAACAACATTGTACTACTACTAATATTGAATTTGTGTGGTTGCATTTATCTTTGCATTGATTCTTGAACATGGCCCCAATCTGCACTTAATGCATCGTCACATTCTTGTCATCACTTCGAAGAAAAATAAATATTGAGAAAGAAAGCCCACATGCCAATGGGATACTTGGATTTAACATTCACGTGGCAAGATTATGAATGATGCTCGACGAAATTTCTGGCGCAAAAAACACCGACAAGAAACATCAGGAATGAAAAGTCGATCGATATAGAGATGTCAAATGGGCCAAGTTATTTAAATTTACAGCTATGTTTTTCTTTTTATTATTTTTCCGAGATTCGATCGATGAATGTGTTTTAACTATATTTAAATAGAATTATTTAAAAATAGAAGTGAGTAGGGAATAGTAGGCTTGCCTCCGATGAAGAAAAAACACTTCCAAGGGTTTACTTTGATCCATCTTTATCATTAACTATATAGTATCTACCGTACTAAAAGAATATCGTTTTTCACTAAAAAAAATTCATGTTCGAGGAATTATTGTTTGACTCCACTTTCAGGAGAAAATATGTTTTCGAAATAGTGATTTTTTAGAGAATGTATGTTTAAAAATAAGGAAAAATTTTAAATTTATGTGTAAAATTATTTTATAAAAAAATATATGATTGAAATGAATTTTGAAAAAATGGGTTGGAGGAGCGGATGAGTTGGCCCCACCACGAATTGCATTTTGATACTTGGGTGAGAGACTTTAAAGTCAAAATCTTGAAAGCTTTGAAATGTATAGTCTTTTGCTTTTCTGTAAAAAACTGAAAAAGGCCTAATTATGCGAACGAGTTTGGGGGCCCAAATATCAGATGGTTGAATAGTCTCATTCGGGTTTCTTGTCTCCTTTAGCATGTTCCACTCACGTGATCCTCCTGGCACGTACCCTGTTCCTGCTTCCCTAGGCACATGCATGTATATTCGTGCACGAAAGATGTCATATGAGGTGAAAATGGGGTGAGTCGAATGGTGAATCAGTCATGCGAGTCATCCGAGCAAGCCGGCTCGACATATTAAATAAAATAATTAAATAAAATTGGTGAGACGGCTCGTGAGTAGGATTAGCTTGCTCGACTTGACTTCGATCGTCCCATTTATTTTTAAATGTCACTTAAGTGGCTATTTCAAGTTGATATAATAAGATGTTATGGTTTAAATGGGATAATCAAATAAGGATAACAGATATCAACTCTATGAAAAAGATGTGAGAGAAGAATCAATAAATTTTGTCCTTTGACTACCTATCTTATCCCTTTCTAAAACTATATTGTCTAATGTACAAACATGCTTTATAATATCTTAGAATGCTTGTATTTAAATGAATTCGATGTCACACCTAAAATACATTATTAATTATACCCATTCTTGGTTTAGTTAAAAAAAAAATCATACTTTTTAGTAAATTTTAATAAAAATTGATGGACTGTGCGGTTGAAAATTATGAGTCACATGAAATGCATAATTAAAATTAATTATTGACTTTGACTCAAATTTTTAATCAATTTTTTAGCTAAACCAAACGTGAGATATGTTAAAACAAAATGAGTAGAGAAAAAGTTGCATCAACTCCTTTTTTATCATAAAATCACTTCAACTAGGTGACGTATCTATCCCGATCAATTCACTTTATAGACATGTGATGTGATGGAAGCCATGAAATGCAGTGGACAGATATATAACATGCATTGCACTTCTTCTACCTATATCAAAGTTGATCAATTTTAGTGAGATCCTACCCTTTCTCCTGGTTTAAGAGTTTAGCGCAGTTTTTTAATATTGCAGACGTAACAAGCATGATGTTCTTCACCAACTACACTTCATACTTTGGCCAATGTAAATTGGGCTATTAACAAGTGATGGTACATCGAGCGTCTATTTGGCTCTCATTATTTCAAATTATAATGAGAAGAATAGTAATTTTTTGGAGAACGTGTGGTTAAAAAAGAAGGAAAATTTTTGAATTTATGCGTAATATTATTTTATTGAAAAATGTGTGGTTAATAAGAAAAGAGAAAAAATGAATTATAATTTAATGAAAAATAATGGGGGCCAAACCACTAGCACCACATCTACCTCCATCACACCACCACCATCTCCACCATTTGCACTTTATCTACAACCAATGACGATTGTCAAATCTATAGCCATCCAATGATTACCATCTCGAATTCCCAACTCACCACCATTGCTTGAATCGAACCGGAGGTGGAAGGATTGGAGACCTCGACACTACACTAATACTTTTCATCTTCACCGGTGACCTGAAAACGCGAACGGTGAAGGGCTTTGCGATGAGGTGTAAATACTTTTAATCTTAAAATAGAAAGATTAACAAATAGATCGGAATGGGTAACTTGAGATAATCAGATCTTTTAAGTTTCAGGAATCGAAACACACATAAAGTTCATATCCTTTAAAAACTATGAATGTTGAATAAAAAAAATTGAAAAACTAGATTTATAAAAATACAGACACTAGAGAGAAATACACGATTGAGGAGGGTGGCCATGGATTGATAAATTTGCAGGGAACTTTTGTTCGTCGGTAATTCTGTGGTTGATTTTTGGTGATGGTGTTGAAGTTGGTGGGGGCAATTAGACGAATTGTGTTGTAAAATAGAGGGAGGGAAAAGGGAGAGAGGTGCACCTGATTTTCGAAAGAAAAATTTTTGTACTTGGTTTTTGAAAGAAAAAATTAAAAAATAAGTGTAGGTGTAATTTTCTCTTTTCAAAAAATTCCAATAAAAGTAGTTACACTCCAAGTAGATCTACACCATCGCTCCACCATTACCATCAGAACTGCACCACTACCTATCACCACCATGACCAGTGAAGGAGATGATCGACAGTTACGACATGGTGGTGGTGGAGCATTGTGTTGAGGATGACGACAACGGGTTGGTGGTTGTATTTCTAGTGTTTGAGAGTCATCTTCTCTCTCTCTCTCTTTCTCTTTTTTCTTTTGTGGCTACTTTAGTGCACTACATTGAAAAGCACTTTAAATTTTTTAGAGAAAATTAGTCAAATATGACTTCCTCTAAAAGTACTTTCGAAGTAGAAGGTGCTTCTAAAAATTAATTTTCAAATAAAAAGTAAGGTAACATCCTTCAAAAGTGCTTTTATAAAAACCAAAATTAAAAGTAAAAATCATGCCAAACTACCCCGTGTAGGAATTTTACCTTCCGACTAAGTGGATTACATTATCGGCACGACTTTTGAGCAGCTACTTTAAATCATGATCTGAAATAAAGGAATTGTTGTTGTACATATGAAACTAGTTTCTACAATTTGCATATTATAACATCATAGTTGATCATGCCTATCAAAATAAATTTTAATTTTTCTATGTGCATATCAGTTTAATTCCCAACCTTTCAAGCTTGGAGTTGTCAATCTAATCCCAATCATAAAGGGCAATATTAGGAAGGGGGCATTAGATAAAAGGCTATTTATATTACCACTATAAATTTTATCAAAAGCACCACAATTTTTAATATTTTTCTTATTTATTTAAATAGTCTTAAGTAAAATTACATAATTAGTGTTTTAATATATTTTTTAATAAAAAATTTATTGTTACACTACAAATATAAACCTAATTTTTTTTTTCTTTTTCCTCAACATCTGATTGCACATAGATTTTCCGTCGACAATGACTTTTTCTTTTTTTCCACGGCAACAAGATAATTTTCTTTTTTCTCACGATAAATATTGAAAATTTTGACAATTCAAAGATATACTAATTTCATCTTCTGTGTTCCAATCTCTCACCAGCTACAATGGAATTTCTCGTGTCCAAATCGCTGACCATAGGAACTAATTTCATGCTTTTTTTTTTTTGTTTTTAAACTATTTTCCATTTAACTTCGCAGAATACTCTCTTTTGCACTCCATTAATTTCTCTCTTAAATTTGAAGGATGAGAGGAAAAAAATGTCATGTCGGGTGGGTTATATCATGGTGAACATAATAACTTTCAACCCATTAAATAAAAGCGACAGCTACCCAAGGCCTTCGTCTTCTCGGTGGTAGCCCCACCAGGGCCGTCGACCCCACCAAGGCCGTCCACATCTTTATCCGTCGACGATTAATATTGAGAGTACACCATAATTTTTTTTTTTCATTTTTAGTTTTTATTTGATTAGAAGAATAATTGTAAATTTGTTATGGTGTATTTATTAAAAATATATTTTAAATGTGGTGTGTTATAATATGGTATAGTGAGTAAAGTTTGTGATGGTAATATAATTACTTAGATAAATATTATTTATTCTTAAAAGATTGTCATAAAAGTCAACTGCAGATTAATTAGTAACAAATTTTAATTTTTTAATCACCGATTAAGTAAAATTGTTAAATATATCCACTCATATCAACAATATTCGCTAAAATAATTAATTAATTAAAATTTTAAAAATGGTACGGAAACATATGGAATCTGAATTACAGTACCTTCCTTAAAAATGAAATTTCGTGGATTGAAAAGTGTGTTTTTAAGGAATAATCAACATTAATTTATCTAATGATGATTGCCGACTTACTTAGAAAATAATATGTGCTCCAATTAATTAGACGACCATCATAGATTGACGTGATTTTAATTTAATTAATCACTTGAAATGACATCGAACATTTTGTCCTATATAAAATTTTATTCACATTCTGTACATTTCACGACTAAGATATTCTGAAAATGCTTTACTTTCTAAAAATATTTTCTCGGCGATGAGTGATTGCATGTGCACTGAACAAGTTGAAATTGAATTTTCTAGTCGCATTTCTAGTATATGAATACGTGAAATTGGATTGAGCATGACCAAAACTTGTAGTGCCATATTCTCGGAGTTCTCAATCTAATCCCAATCATAAAGGGCCATATTAGGAAGGGGGCATTAGATAAAGGGCTAATTATTATCACTATGAATTTTATCCAAAGCGCCACAATTTTTATTTACTTAAATAGTCTTAAGTAAAATTACATAATTAGTGTTTTAATATACTTTTTAATAAAAAAATTATTGTTACACCACAAATATAAACTTATTTTTTTCTTTTTCTTTTTCCTCAACATCTTACTCGACATAGATTTTCCATCGACATCGACTTTTGCTTTTTTCCACGACAACAAGATAATTTTCATGTCCAAATCGCTGACCATAGGAACTAATTTCATGCTCTTTTTTTTTTTTTTAACTACTTTCCATTTAACTTTGCAGAATACTCTCTTTTGCACTCCATTAATTTCTCTCTTAAATTTGAAGGATGAGAAGAAAAAATGTCATGGCGGGTTGGTTATATCATGATGAATGTAATAACTCTCAACCCATTAAACAAAAGCGACATCTACCCAAGGCCTTCGTCTTCTTGATGGTAGCCCCCACCAGGACAGTCCTGCAGGGCCGTCAGCCCCATCAGGGCCGTCCTTGGTGTAGTCCCACCAGGGTGTCAGCCCTATCGGGCCAACCCCACTAGGGCCGTCCACCTCTTTCTCCGTTGAGGACTAATATTAAAATGATGAGTATACCATAATTTTTTTTTAAATTTTTATTTGATTAGAAGTATAATTGTAAATTTGTTGTGGTGTATTTATTAAAAATATATTTAAAATGTGGTGTGATTATNAATGTGTAATTATTTATCAATTACATAAACATTACATCATTAGTTATTTAATTAACCAAAAAATTACATCTTTATTAATAAAAATTTAATTCTTAACGAAAAAAATTATATATAAACTAAGCAAACGTGCATTGCACGTTGCTTAAACCTAGTATATTTAAAATGTGGTGTGATTATAATATGGTATAGTGAGTAATTTTTGTGATGATAATATAATTACCCTTGGATAAATATTATTATTCTTAAAAGATTGTCATAAAGGTCAACTGCAAATTAATTAGTAACAATTTTTAATTTTTTAATCACTGATTAAGTAAAATTGTTATATATATCCACTCATATCAACAATATTTGCTAAAAAAAAAAGGTACGGAAACATATGGAATCTGAAGTACAGTCCCTTCCTTAAAAATGAAATTTCGTGGATTGAAAAGTGTGTTTTTAAGGAATAATCAACATTAATTTATCTAATGATGATTGATGACTTACTTAGCCCCTGTTTGGTACACATTAAAATTTTCATTCTCATTCTTCTACTTATTTTCAACCATACATTTTTCAATAAAATAATATTTTCTATCACATCAATAATTTTTTCTTCTTTTTCATCTACAAATTCTCCATCAATCGACTATTCGAGAATACATTCTTCCAAAATAATGTGGCTCAAACACATAGAAAATAATATCTACTGCAATTAATTAAACGACCATCATAAATTAACATAATTTAATTTAATTTAATTTTGTCCTATATAAAATTTTATTCACATTCTAGACACTTCACGACTAAGATATTCTGAAAATTGAAATGAAAGATTTTTATAAAAAACGGCGATGAGTGATTGCATGTCAACTAAACAAGTAATTTTCTAGTCGCATTTCTAGTATATGAATACGTGAAACTGGATTAAGAATGACCAAAACTTGTAGTGCCATACTCTCAACTCAAATTTGCACGCTCTTGCGAGATTTGAAACTTCTGGGAACGACAAGAAAATTAAACTCTTGTTTGAGTCCCATTTTTTAAAAAATTCATTTTCAATCACACATTTTTCAATAGAATAATATTACACAAAAATCGAAAAAAAATTCTTTCGTTTTTAACCACACATTTTCCTAAAATCATTATTCTGAAATGCAGTTTTCCCCCCAAGATGGGACTCAAACAAGGGCTAACATTTTTTTTTTTTAAAAATATATTTCCAAAAGGTGGGAGGATGTCGTTTTAAAATTTTCATTTACTCTAATGTTTGATATAATATGCACAACTTATGAGTATCTTATTTATCGACCTAGTTAATGGTAATAATTAATTCACGATAGATCTATCACATTTGGATTATTCTATGTGTACATCTTGTGGTGTACACAATCTTTTACACCTCCTCACATGGAGGGGGGAGGGGGGCATCAATAATTTATTGTATGTGGGTCCCTCTCCATGTGAGGGAGTGTAAAAGATTGTGTAAATTATTGTGTACATATAGCACTTCCCATCATATTTACCTTGTAGATTTATAAGTAAGTACTTTCAACATTTTTTTTCTCTCAAAAGTTAAAGTACCATTTAAGAGTAAATTTATTAAAGTAGACGTGTCCGCTCAATTGAGAGTATTTAATCTTAAAAAGGTTGATCTATGTCCTAAGCAGGCTCACTTTTCTTAAAATGTGCCAAACAAAAGTCATATGACATTGGATCCCGAGAACTGAACATACAAATAGGTCAAAGCCGTGTGGTCCAACGCAATTCCTAGCATTACTCAAACCTTGTGCTTTTAAATAAACTCTTAGGCCTTGTATGGGAGGGATTAAAATCGGATTAAAATTGAAAATATAGCCGTTATTGTTGACTTTTATTAGACGGGTGGGGCCCAATAACGGTCATATTTTCAATTTTAATTGGATTTTAATCACTCCCGAAC
>CAIGRM010074081.1:0-20459 GCA_903798335.1 Fraxinus albicans | reverse complement strand
AGTTCAAAAAAATTTCCCTAATTTTATTAATTTCGGATATGATTATAGGATCGGATATCCGATAACATTTCAAATCGGATATAGATTTAGCAATAAATATCCGTTGGATTATCGGATCGGATCGGATCGGATCGGATCGGATATAGACAGATCCGATCCATATCTGATCCATTTACAGCCATACATAAAGGTAAAACTAGGTGAAAACATAAAGCACTTAGCTCCTTTTTCATTAATACATTGCATCTTTTTACAAAAAAAATTATGACCTTAGGCGGCAGCAACAAAACATAAAAATTTCACCTCCTGGCTCAACTACACAAAGGACTTTGGCAACAGAAGTTGGAGGCGAACCCTCATGGTAAAAGTTAATGAAACATCAAACATGTGGTTGAAAAGTTTTGAGTCTCATGAGATATACAGTTAAAATAATCGTTGACTTTAATAAATGATTAAAATCAGATTTTAATAAATACGAAATATGAGCATAGTTTCAGCACACTAGGGGCCAACGGATCATTTACTCAACTAGTAAGACCATACACCCGTTTTGGTGACCGAGTGATATTCTCGTCCATTTGATGACCTCCTCCACCCTTGTTTAACAACTTTCAAATTGCCTCGCTCCATTGCCTCTGAAAAGTAATGAAACGACTATTAAGAATGGTGCTCAATGAATAAATTTCAATGCATGCAACATACGACAACCTATGATATAAAAACCACCGTCATAGTCTCATAGACATGCAAACTTGATACATCGAGCCCTGAAATTGAAGTTATTGCGCTACTACACACATAGGTTGTATACCAAGGTCCCCCCCTTTTTTTTCCTGTTGAACTGGGCACATTTATTTCCAGTAATTTTCTCTTGAAAGAGATACTCCAATATAGATTTTGATGAAGTGGGCACTGTTGTTTTTTCAGTAATTTTATCTCCAAATTTAGGTACGGTCCTTCATTGGAATTTTCATCAAGATCAGATTTGGACTCAATGGGTCGTGAAATTTCATCAAACTCAGGGGAACTTGGAGGAGGATGAAGGAGGAGAAATGGGGTTTGAGAGTAGAGATCTGTGTAGAGAGTGTGTGGGCTCAAAAGCTCTTCTGCTGAAGAAGAAAGATAAGCTCAGAAGAAAAAGAAGCAAGCTGAGAGCGTTAAGAGTGTATAGTATTTATTTTTCTCATTTTTGTAGGAAAAGCAGAGGAAATGAAAGTTGTTAAGAAGAAAAGCATGGTCTGGTTCTAGTTAATATTTTTGTTACTGTTTTGTCGGTGTAGGGGAAGAAAGGACAGGGGCAGTTGATAAATGATCTGACAGCTTGACTCCTTGTCCATTAAGGAGGGCTAATCCTTCTACAATTTGGAACTGGATTGAACACGTATTCCTATGAATTGGGTTCTTGAGCCCATGGGTAGGTCTCCGCCCTGAAAGTGATCCTGGTTCAATATATCATTATAAATAGACTTCTTCACCTCACTGTCCAAATTATAACATTATTACATTTAATTAGCCTATAGTTTATATTTTCTTTCGGCATATGTTAACTTAAGCATCAGAGGGACAACAGATTCACGCCTCAAAGCCTATAAGAAGCATAATTCATGTCAACTTTAGCTTTGACATCAGGCTGACCATTGGTCATCCTAGGTACGATTTTTTGTAGCTTCAGTAGGAAATATTATATATTTTTAAATTTATGTCCATATTTGTCTACAATTCTCAAAAAATTCTTTTTTTTTCTTAAATTCATTTTCAACCATATATTCTCACAATAAAATATTTTATACGTAAACCGACAATTTTCCATACTTTTTAACCATTCATTTTTAAAAAATCACTATTCCAAAACTTATATATAAAAAAAACTCTTTTTAATGGTCGTCAAACATGGGTTTAATTGCAAGTAAAATTGCATACGAGTAAGCTTAGCAAAATATGTACTCAGTTTGATCTATCTTTCAAAATTCGTAATTTTCTACGTTTATTTACATTTTAAAAAAATTAATTTTATTTCTATAGGTATGTGTTCAAAGTTCTCTCTTGACAAGTAATTCGAATGACTTTTTACAAAATTTTGTTATTATAATTCCTTTTTAATTTAAAAGTCAATGTCAAATCTTAATTTTAGTCACACATTTTATAATTACAATTTACTTATCCATCATTCGTCTATATCAATTTATAATCAAAATAATTTCTCTCAAACAAGTACTAAGATTAGTAGAACTTTTATTTTTTCAAATAAAATTTAAGAGAAGAAAAGAAACGAGTCGTGACCACTGACCATAGAGAGTGAGGCTCAACGTGACAAAAGTTGAGGACCAAATTAAACAAGTTCACAGAGCCAAAGGCTTGAAAATATAAATAATCGACTAAGGTGGGAAATCGTTTTGAAGGTACTAATAGAGTATTTTGAAGAAAAAATTCAAGTGGCAGCTTTATACATTCTAACAAGAACTATAATTTGTAGAATTTGCGGGTTTCTAGAAAATTACCTTCCGCAAAATCTTTTGTCTAAAATCAATCGAAAGGATGGATCAAATCAATCGAAAAACGAGGTTTCTATCAGGAGAATAGTTAAAAAAAGTAGAATAAACATTTTGTAATCGGAAAATTATCTCATCCATTTCGTGTCATTTTCGCAACACAGTTGAGCAGTAAGGTAGGCAATGGACTGTAAATCCTATTTCCCCGTTCAAAACCAAGCGTAGCCTAATCAACAGAAAAAAACTTGAAATATCTTTAAATGCATAAATTTGGAGGTAATTTCCAGCTAGGTCCACAAACTTTGAGCATTGTGACCACGTGCTTTTCCGATCTTCGATTTGTGCACCTAGCTCCCCAACCTATGAAAACAGTATGGGAGTCAACATGTCATTTAAGGGTGGAAATAACATTTTTTCCGTTGGCTGGGAATGGAGCACATACGATTTTCATAAGTTGGGGACCAAGGTGGCACAAATGGAAGATTGAAGACATCGTTTAAAGGTTGTGAACCTCATCTTCACGGTACGCAAAGGTTGGGGAGCTGAGATGGAATTTGACAAGAGTAAAGAAAAGTCATCGACTTCTCTTTATGTTATCGTTATTGGTCTTGCTTTCACTTTGACTGATGAATTTTGTCTCCGGTATTTAATTCCTGTGATGTCAGGTGCCTGCATCCATAGAGAGACTGAGAGGGGGTGAAAGTATGAATGCATCAGAAAAAGTATTTCTGAATTCTCATTTTGCAATTTGTCATTATACCCATTTTGCCATTCTGTTTCTTTTTTCTTTTCATTCACGTCCTAATGGAATTCAAATGCAGTTAATGCAGTTTGGTGAGGCTGTCTGATCGAGGAAAGGATGTCGATGCATCACATTCCACTCTATAAATACATAATAGTAAATGTCTATAAACATTCAAATTACACACACACATGGTGGAAGTGTAACTTGCAAGTCATATCATCAAGAACCAGAACTTCATCTTGGAGCAGCATTTGCAATGAGGATTTCAGTGCTTTTACTTGTGCTTGTTCATCATCATATTCTGGTGGGCATAGGTTCAAAAGCAGTGGCAAGAGAGATTTTCTTTGTCCCAACAGATTCTTCTTCTGATCATAGAAAATTGTCATCAGATTCTGCAATCAGCTGTGCCTCCATTAGACTCCATTTTTTCAGGTATTCGTCTTGGTCGAGCCACACTTCGAAGAAAAACAAGATCGGAGGTGAAGATGAAGACGAAAAGCGTGCGGTTCCAACAGGGTCAAATCCCTTACACAACAGGTAGAAGAGAAGGGAATTTCTTGCAATCTTGTTTGTTTACCAGAAATTAATATTAGATAATTTTATTTAAATGCTGTAATTGAAAATTAATTATCTTCTTGTTGCATTATGTAATACTTGGCTACCAAATGATGCTTCCTTATAAACATTACTATTTGAGGCAATCATATCTCATGTAATTATAATTATTTGATTAAGCAGAGGCAAGGTATGAATTTTTATTTATGAAATGAGAAATGAGAATTTGTCATATTTATTTATTGTGATTGCATAATATATTCTAATAATCCATAAATATTTATACGTACGTATCAATGACTCATCATCATTTATTATACTTTGTTTGATACATAAATTACAATGTTTGTGACATTTCCATCTATTAAATTTTATTAAGGTGACAACAGAAATTTGAGTTAGTTTTTGAAGATATGAAAACTGACTATGCTTATGTGCAGTGCCGGACGCATACATTTTGAATTAGGAGGACACAACCAATTATGTAAAAAAGTTATTGCTAGTTTGCCAATCACAATGTTGAAGTCAATCGTTAGTTCGGTCTTGCTGCTATAAAATCAAGTTGCTCCTTCAAAAATTATTACACCACTACAACTTGAAAGGAGTAAAACTTGCTCTCCAAATCCATGTAAAATTTCCTAATAAAATGATGTAAATTATTTTGAGAATTGTCGTGCAAAAATAATAAACGTCAATAAAATAATTGAAATTTTTTAAAGAAAAGACGAGCACATCTAACTATTTTCGATATTCATTTGGACAATTCGATATATCTACAATGTAGTTCTTGAAACGATCTTCGAGAAGACGTGATAACATTTTCAAAATACTAGTTTAAAACATCCTACTTTGATGCTCTATAATATTTGCTACGATAGTCCTGTTATGCGCCGTTAACAATGTGAAAAACTAGGTTTTGAGCACTTTGAAATGATATTAAGAATGTAATATTTCGATTTCATTTTGACATCTCGTGATGACCTTGCAAATTGAGACAAAAACATTACATGGCCCACCCAGCCCCACCATTCGTCCGCCAATGCTTACGTGAAAACTATTGAATATTGAAATGATGACTAAATGTGATAAAAAATCGTTTTCGACTTTGAGCTCATAGAGGTCATTGACGATAAGTTGGTTCAATAAAGTCAGGTTATCCAACCTTAACTAGGTCCAAATCGAAAAATGAAATGGAGTGACATGACAAAATTACCGTTTGTCAAGCTAACAATTTTGGACGGAATGATAAGAACAAAAGCATAAATTCCATGGCTCGACTCTTAAAATAATGTTTAGAAAAAGGTTCATTAACCTCATAAAATCACTAACCTCGAGACTGCAAATCTTGAAAAGATAGCAAAAGTCCTTGAAGAGACTTTAGTCCCACAAAAGACACTCATTTTAAGAGTTTGTTTGGATTCGTTATTCTGTGTGTATGATATTTTTCACAATGCAGAAGATGGCATTGAATTCCCATCTGAGGAAAATTAAATGCTGTATCTATTTTCTACCAAATTTAAAGCTTCTGTTATTTGCAGAATTCTCCCATGCATGCATTGCTTTATCGATCCTACGTTTTACACAAAGGAAAGTCACTTTCTGTTACTGTTGAAGCTTTGAGTTTAAGAACTTTTCTTCACTCAACAGTCCACCTCCACCCCACCCCACCCCACCCCAAACCCTATATTATATATTTATCCTATATTTATAGGGTTTGCTGACACAGTAGTATGTTAAATATTTGTAGCAGAAAAGGCGATATAAATGTTGACAGAACAGAATTATTATGATGGATTACGACTTTCCAGCAGAATTCTCTCTCTGGTCAGGCCAGTCCCCCACATGAATTCTGAGGGCTTAATATATTATTAGGGAATGATTACGTTTTCTTACTCCAGCTTGACTTTGACCTATATAAAAATACCATACGAAAGCCTTAAAATTAAAATTCCTATATAGCCCTTATTTGACCTCACTTTAAAAAAAAAAATAAAAAAAATACATTGTTAAATAGTATTTTGACCACATTTTAATGAGTTAATTGTTTCAATAATCACCCAACTAATACCATGGTCACAACTTACTCATTGAACTTTAAAGTGCTTCACATTGCTAAGTGATCGTTGTCCGTATGCATTCCATCCATCATCCTTAAAAAATTCATTACCTTATTCGTTGACGTAGCTAACGAAAATCTGATGTGACAAGTTACGGCCATTAAAAAAATTACAACTCAACTAAACCATTATTTCATTACTCATTCAATTTACACTAGTCACGATTAACTTATCGGACTTCAAAATGCTTCACAGTGGTCATTGAGATGTTGCATTCTATTCATCATCCGCCATAATTTGTTCACTCAATTGCTAATTTAGTATAAAAAAATTCCATGGATAAGTTACAATCATCAAAATAATTACAATTTAGCTAAACCATCAACACACAAAAATTATCATATGTGAAACGCGACTTCTACACCCCTATAAACTTCTTTAAAATCCAATAAAACGTCCCCAATTTCAGCCCTAAAAAACCCTAGTGATAAGTGCATTTTTACACTTATTTAAGCCTTCACATTAGAGCATTTGTTGGATATTTTAATGAATTATGGTTTAATTTTATGTATATTGTGTTTGTTAGGTAAAGATCGATGAAATTGACGAAATTGGAGACAATGAACGAGAAAATGGTGAAATTGCAAGAAATCTAAAGTTCAGGAATCAAAGTTCAAATTTAAAATAGTTGATTAGAAATATAAAGCGATGATTGAAGATTACACATGATCAATTGGATGCAATTAGAAATCAAAGGGTTGAAATATAAACAAACTATTTTCAAAAATCAATTTCCAACAGAGCAAGTTATGCTTCAAATTTTCAGCCTCGAATTGAAACATTTTTTTTGCATAGTAAACGTTTGAATTAGAAAAGTGATATTTCTAAAACAATCATTAGGGATGCTTTATTGGGTTCTAAAGAAGTTTATGGGATTGTGAAAGTCACGTTTCACATATGATGATTTTGGTGAGTTGATAATTTTGTTGAGTTTTAATTTTTTTTTAACATTTGTAACTTATTACGTGGAATTTTTGTGCGAACGGTTGCAATAAAGGGAACGAGATATGACGAATGATGAATGGAGTGCAATATTTCAAAAATGAGTGACCATTTGGAAGCATTTTGAAGTTCGATGAGTAAACGGTGATCAAGTGTAAGTTGAATGGGTAATGAAACAATGGTTTGATTGAGTTGTAACTTTCTTAACGGCCGTAACTTGCCACGTCTGATTTTCGTTAACCACATCAGCGAATAAGGTAACGAATTTTTTATGGTGATGGATGGAGTGCAAACGGACAAAGTTGAGGGAGTGCTTCACAGCACTTTGAAATTTAGTGAGTAAATCGTGACCGTGATATAAGTTGGGTGATTATTGAAATAATTAACTCTATTTTAATAACATATTTTCAATAAAATAATATTACATACAAATCAAAAATGTTTTACTTATTTTTAACCACACATTTCTATCAATACGCTATTAAAAAATGCATTCTTTTGGCAAAATGGAGCTCAAACAAACCCATAGTATGAATTGAATAATTGAATAGCAATTTGTTGGGCAAGTGTTGCCTAATAACCATGGGCCGATGATGAATTGGATTACGATTGTGCTACATATATATAATATGTTTACATAATGGTTTAAAAGTTGAGATCTGCTATCCAATTTGTACCGTCCAATTTGCTGTCCATTCAATTAATTATTGAGATATTATTTTTAAATTAACATGTTATCTCAAATTTATCCTCATTAACTTCACCACTAACTTACCAAACTGATGACATGTTAATTTAAAATAATCTGTCAATAATTAATTGAGTAGATAATAAATTGGACAGCTAAAATTGGACAACAAATCCCAGCTTGTAGTTTACGTACACATGATTTGTGGAGATATGATTGGTCATAATTTTTTCACTGTATAAAAAAAATTATTTCTTTTTGACACCTCATCAGTATCTAAATCGTTATATAACTGCTTATGTACAAGTAGCATTAATTGGATTATTCTTCATGTGTTGAAGATAAAATTACACACTCGAACATTGCATACTGAAACACTCGATAATTTGATCCAAGAAATAGAAATTGTCATTTGAGGCTTTAACATTTTTAATAAAGTGTGGCCGATAAGAGTGGGCAAAATGATCAAATCAAACTAGAATCAAACTAAATCGAATGGTTCAATTCGGCTTTACAAAAAAAAAATTATTAATTTTGATTCTTAAAATTAAGAACCATTTGAATCTAGTTCTGGTTCTGGTTTAGTTTTAATTCTAAAACCAAGAACCAATCTCAATATTATTATTATTATTATTACTACTACTACTACTGCTACTACTGCTGCTGCAAATTAGTAAATTACAATTCAAAAAAATAATAATTAAAAATTCATTGATTATGTACATTCGGTCTCTCACTTCTTAATGTGGAGACCGAAAACCCTAATTCATTTCTCATTTTTCTCTCCTTTTCGATTTATACATTAACTCTTTCATGGAAACAAACAACTATAGAGTCGTCTACTATTGCAGGATTTCTGAAATTGAAGCATCAACCTTCGGTTCTTCTTCCTCAAATGTTCTCTCTTTTTCCTCGACAAAGTAATGAAACTAGAACCAAACCAAACTAGAATCGAACGGTTCGATTTCAATTTGGTTCCATATCTTTAAAAAAGTCATTTGATTCTATTATCAAAAAAATTATTGGTTCATGATATGGTTCAGTTTAGTTCCCTTGGAACCAAAATCAAATGAAACAATGTCCACTTCTAATTGCTCATGAAACTGGTTCAATTGAGATGACACATGTCACTGAATTGTGATGAGATTGGATAGTTAAGATTTATTATTTATATATGATTGAACCCTAAAATCATTTGCACAATCTCGCATCACTCTCTCTCTCTCTCTCTAAGCCACGCCTAACGCTCCCTCTCTAAAAGAAGTCTTTGTGAATTGGATTTCTCTCTAGCGCTTCTTCTTGCTCACTACCATTGTTGTGCATGTTCTTTGTGATTGATTTCTTTGTGATAATCTCGTTCTTGGTTAGTGAAAATCTTGTCTTCTTTGTGGTTTCAAGGGCCGGTCCTCTTAGTGTTGGATCATAGGTTATTGGACAAGAGTATTGAAGGGTATTTGATTTGTAGGAAGAGAAAATTATAGACCAGAACATCGCACACCGAAACTCCCATTGACCCGGCCGAGAAATAGAAATTGTCATTCGAGGCTTTTAACACTTTTAATAATGTGTTGCTCATGACAAGTGGATTAAATGAAAGGATAGACCAATAGATCGTGATAAGAATGAGATTTATATCTATACATGATTAGATCCAAAAATAATTTTCACAATCTCTCATTACTCTCTCTAAGTGGTGTCTAAAGCGCTCTCCATAAAAGAATTCGTGATTTTTGGTTCGCTCTATTGCCGTCTTGCTCTTTGTGATAATCTCATTCTTGGTGATGAATATCTTATCTTCTTCGTGGTTTCAAGGGCCAGTCCTCCTAGTATTGGATTATAGATTATTGGGCAAGAGTGTTGAAGCGTGCTTGACTGCTTGGTGTGTAGGATGTGGGTAAAACTGAGCCCTGGTCGTAATAGATATATCCTTGAAGTTGAAATTGCACTTTATAAAGATTGGGGTCGGTTTGATAATGAAATTGAATCTTCAAAAGTGTAGGTAAAAATCTTACACAATCGTAATCAATTGGAGTTTGCTGTAACAATAAGGTTTCATGTACAATTATGAATGCTAATTTCTTCTACTGAAAATGAATTGTCCACTCAAAAAATATGAAGAAACAAAGCTGCTCATCCTACGAAAAAGGGAACAAAATGGTTTGTGCATGTTACAAGATACGCTAAAATCACAAGGGTGATTTTTTTATGATTTACCTCGTAAGATCATGTCTGAAAGACTAAAACCTTTACTTTGGAGGCCAAGGAAACGAAGGGGAATCACTCCTCAGTGGAGACGGGGGAAGGCTCTGTTATTGAATCCCACGAAAGCTTCTCGTCTTGCCTTTGTTTTCTTTCCAAGAAGACAGGTCTAGTAAGTTTTCCGGCCACATCAACCTTGCATGTTAACATTGCTACAATCTCAGACATTGGTGGCCTTAAATTCGCACGAGGCTCAAGGCATAGGAAGGCCACGTGAATTGCCTGCAAAACATCCTTCTCCACAAACCTGTCTCGCATTCTTGGATCTATGAGATTGACCAACTTCGACCGCTCGTATAGCTTCCAGGCCTTGCAACACATGTATTGCAGAAAGATAAGTAAATTTGAATTTCACTGTGAGATCAGAAAGCAAATCTACATTTAGAAAGTCTTCAAAAGAGCCTACATATTCAGGGAGGTATTGCATTTCTGAGGGCAGAGAAAGATCCGTATTTTTCCTGCAGCTAATAATTTCAAGCACCAAAACTCCAAAACTGAATATGTCGGCCTTTTCGGACAATTCTCCTCTAATGGCATATTCAGGCGCAGCGTAACCTCTGCAAACATAATGTATAATATAATGTAAACAAACATATTTCAATTATAACGTCAATGTATGCTTTATGAGAAACCAAAAGTGATAGTAGGCGTAGCTCTTAGAAGACTAAACTAATCAACTGATGATGTGTCACAAGTGTTGACAAACTTATATTCTTCCAACTCCATAATGTTTCTTTCAATTTATGTTCAACTTTATCACCGGCAAGAATTCCATTCTTACACTTTCTATAAGCTGAAGTTTTTTCCAGCCCTTGACCCAATATATGTAGTTCTTGGTGTTCTTCTAAACTTAGGCATTATCTTCTCCAACCTTGTTTGGAAGATATGCATTTCTCCTTCACGCATGCGCTTTAATTTGCAAACAGAGCCAACATTTAAGCATATGCTTGGCTCATGTTTATGAACACTAAAGCCACTTTTTATCCACACATTTTGAGAGACTCACAAGTATTACTCATTTATCCACAACTCATTTTTATATATATATAATTTACACCATTTGTGAACACTTTCGAAACATGCTCTTATATCTGTAGTTTACAGAAGAACGCTGAGAAAAATAAACCAAGAAAGAGAAACTTTACATGATTCAGTTGATAAAAACTCTGGGTGTCGTGATAAAAAAACCAACTTATTTCCTGTTACATATTTATCTGTTCTAATCCTTCAGAAACTTCTTTTTGTTGAAGCATGAATATGATCGCCATTCTCTGCGAGTATGAGTGGTATTCTACTTGCATAAGTAAAAGCACTTACAAGGTTCCAGCAAATCTAGTGCTGAGAAAATCTTGACCTTCAGGAAAAAACCTGGCTAGGCCGAAATCTCCAATCCTAGGTTGAAATTTGTCATCCAGGAGAATGTTGCTGGCTTTGATATCCCTGTGTACAATCCTGATGTGTGAATCTTCATGCAGGTATTGCAACCCTCGAGCAATACCAAGAATTATTTGGAAGCGAGTTGTCCAGTTTAAATATGGTTCACATTTCTCTGCACCACACAGTAATCAAACCAAAAATCCAAGACAGTTGTTTAGGAATTTAATCAAATAGCGAACAATGCTTTCATTTATTTCTGGGCAGGATCGTTATCAACAGAAAACTATTATGAGGATAAAAGTTAAGCGTTCTAGCATTGTCTTGTGGCTTCGAATTCTTCAGGACGAGAATAATCATTATTTCACACATTATCATGCTTCTATTTCACTAGCTACATGTGCATGATTTCAAAAGGAAATGACATTGGCTTGAGATTGGAAGGTTCACAGTGTTCACTAGCCACATTATCGTTTTGGTAGAGATATTGATGAATTCAATCCCACATCCCCCCCTCTAAAAGTTATCAAGTCTCTAAGCAGGTATAATCATATATCACACATATTTTATACAAATATTAGTTAGGACTGTCCAATTCTATTTCAACTCCATTTATTTATTTTCTTCCAATAAGCTTCAAAAAGCCCACGATCAAGCACAGCACAAAATGTTTCGAGTAACATGGGTCAACTCAGAGAGAACTATAAATGGTACCATATATGATGAGGTCTAAACTCCTATTCTTCATGTATTCATACACTAGTAGCCTCTGAGCTCCATCAGAGCAACAGCCCAAAAGATGGACCAGGTTCTTGTGCTGTATACTAGTGATCAACCTCACTTCGGCAAGGAATTCCGATTCTCCTTGTTGTGATTCGTCAAGTGACAACTTCTTTACAGCGATCAACCTCCCATCTTCTAACTTCCCCTATTAAATGATCATATGGAAAGAGTAATTATATATAAAATATGCATTCTACATGCCAATGAGGTCATTTTTCTAATACTAAATACAATGAGAATATGGAAAGGATAGTCATTTATTCACATGAATTGTAGAAATCTGTAATGCGCAAGGGTCCCAAATGTTGGATTGCGTGAAACCTAATATAAAGGAATCTATGGCATTCATTTTTCTGCATTGTGAGAAATAAAATATAAAGGTCTGAAATCTCTATTGCAAACTACTCTCTATCGATTTTAGTGAAAACAATTAAACAAGCAATGGAAAGTGGAAGGAGCTCCACGTTGAGGGCAAACCAGTATAATCTATGTATTGCTTCGCATTTTCCCAATTTATGCTCGCTTTTTATTGCACTCAAGATTCAGATTGGAGCTAAATTCTTGACTCCACAAAGGTCTTACCCACATTTTTAAATTTTTTATTTGAAATAATAATATCTAACAAATAGAACATTCTCCGTATCATTACCATGAAAACTGGTCCGAATCCACCTCTTCCAAGCACATTCTTCTCTTGGAAATTTTTGGTTGCCTTCTTCAGTGTCTGGAAATCATAATAGCTTATTGTGTGAAGATTTCCACTTATGACATCCTTTGCTACTGCAATAGACTAAAAAAATTAGATCCCAATGAAGTAATGCAGCAGAATTCATGATGCTATTACATGATCAAAACTGCAACCTGGTTGCTTCATTGTGCGTGCAATGAACATTTTCAATTTTTTTGGTTTAATAATTTTCCGGAACACAAATATCAAGATGAGAACAATGAGGACTATGACTATCCCTCCCAGGAAAAAGAATAGAGCCGGTGAAGGCTGACTAGACGTGGTGCTCTGTTCACCAAGTGAGGCTGATGGAGTGATCATTGCATTCACATCCCATGTTCTTGAAACTACATTTCATCAAGGTAAAAAATTTAGAGCTACATAGAAGAATATATCTTTATGAAGAAGGTAATAGGAGATCCAGTAATGCAGCAACTGCATCAAAATATGTAATGGACACAATTTTAACCTCTTTTTCCTTCTTACTAATGTGTATCCAATCCACTTGTAACCAAGAACAATCCTTGATATTTTTATATGGTTATTTCGAAGATACTGTCACTATGTGTGAAAGAGCAATGCGGCTATGGAAATCTGTCAATTAATCTTACATTGAAAAAATTGATAAATTACTGGAAATACTATTTGGTTTATGGCCTATTACAGCAGCAACAATCTAAACCTTATTCTCAATGAACATTGAGGTTGAAAACATAAATTCTTTGTTCCATCGACCATACTTTGATTAATCCAAAATTTCGAAAACCAATTCGATCCATAGAATTCAAAAATCGAAAAAAAGTGATTTTACACTTGTATTCTATAAAAAAATATTCACTTAATATTTAAAAGGGATTTCAATTTCATTTTTGATTGCCTCACAGTTTAAACACAAACAGATATAATTCAGAGTAGAACTAAAAACCCGGTCATCATACATACCATCAAGTGCAAAGCGAGGCATTTTTCTCAAAAATATCTACAGCAATAAGCAAACTTCTTTTCTTTCTCCGTAGAATGGAGAAAAAAGGTATTGCATTCAGCCACAGTGTCCCAGTATGCGTATAGAATTAAGAAGATTATAGAAATAATCGAAATTCGAAAGCGAAGGATTTCGGAGAGTCCAAGGTGTAAATATTTTCCAGTTAAGCGCCATTAAACGAAGGACGGAACACTACGCGTCTTCTCTTCCACGGGCGCGGGACGGCTGAATTAACAAGACCTTTATTTTTATTTTTCAATATGAGCCTAAAATTTTTTTTATTCTGAAACAATTAATCTATGGCCAAATAGTTATTTGTTTCAACACACGTCGAACTTTGGGTAATGACAAATTTTACTCACCGAACTTACATTCACGGTAAGAATTCCACAATTGCGGCTGACACTTTTGTGAGAAACGGTCAAAAATAAACGGCTGGAAAATCAGTTCTTGGAAGAAGGAAATCACTCCCAGACAAGCCAAAATATGTTTATAACCCCTGCTGGCTGACGGATTGTACATTTAGCAGTTAAATATTTCCAGCTCAGAAATTAAATGACAACTCATTAATCTAAAACACCAAAACACGCCTCAGCCAAATTTTCGATAGAATTATATTATTCTTACACTTCTATCAAAATCTACTCTCCACCAAACAGGGAAGATAGAATTATATGATTGTTACGTAGACTTTTAATTGTTACGTAGACTTTTAGGGGTGTGCATGAGTTGAGTTGGGTTGGGTCGATTTTTGCCTCAATCTACTCAACATGATCGATTTGATCATAATTTAACCAAATCCAACCCGTGTAAAGATTGAAACTCAACCCAATCAAGTATCAGTCAGGTTGGGTTGGATTGGTCGGTTTGAGACAACTTGTCAACAAAAACTAAAGTAGGAGAGTCGGGTTGGACGGATTTATAATTGGCTCATGACTTATATAATATTAGGTCTCCATAGTTACAATAAACAAAAAATCTGAATTATTTTGGCACTTCATGCTCGGAAATGTTATATGGACAAATTGATATTAAATTATATAATGTGTATTTGCTTATACTATTTTACGTAAAATGCGTTATATCAAAATCTTATAATATTATTCTAAGAGTTTCCAAATAATATCATCACACTTGTAAAGTTCATATTTGGGTTGAGCGAGTTTATTCGATTTTTATAAGTAAACCCATAATTCGACCCAATCCGACTCAACCCGTTTACACAACTAACCCACCCAACATGTATAAAAACAACAAAAAAAACCAACCAAATCGGTCGGGTTGGTTCAATTTGGACGGTTTTGACAGGTTCGGTCGGATTTTACCCACCTCTATTAGCAACCTTGGGATCAATCAAGTAGTGTTAGTATATCATTGTATCGTTCTTGTTGTCATATTCTTTGTTTGTCGTTGTAATGTTACATGAAAATGATTCATCGATACGAAGGAATTGTGTTCTCCAGGATTTTGAATTTTGAAAAACATATTACTTGATATGGGATTCTTAAAAGCTTCTAGTCATAAAATGAAAATTGGGCTCCAAGAAAGTTTTGAAGAGTTTGAAGGATAACTAATGATGAATATTCCTTCTTAGTTATCGAACACAAAAGTTACTTTTAGGTGGTCCATAGTCATCTTCTATCCTCGTGAAAATCATATTCACTTGTGTAATATCCTTTTAAGTGGGGCTTGGTGGGTCACAATCATTTAACAATGTTAATTCTCCCTCACGAAAAAAAGCACTGACAATCTATCTTTTAAGGAGCCCTAAAAGCATAAGGATGCTATAATTGTCACGGAAAAACTCATTTTTGCTAAATGAAATAAGAACCTAGCCACGATTTTGCCTTGTTGGAAATAAAGAGTTGATTTTTAAATNAAAAAGCACTGACAATCTATCTTTTAAGGAGCCCTAAAAGCATAAGGATGCTATAATTGTCACGGAAAAACTCATTTTTGCTAAATGAAATAAGAACCTAGCCACGATTTTGCCTTGTTGGAAATAAAGAGTTGATTTTTAAATTAGTTTTGATACCACGTCATCTTTCCATTGAAAGTAACAACCATATATGAAATTGGGAATTAAAATTTTTTTGGACAAGAAATTTTGACAGACAACATTTGACATGACAATAATGGAAGATTAAAAAAAAAAAAGGCCAATCAGGTTTGACCACGTTGGCATCGATATCAATTCCGTCAAAATTTTCTTGCACATGGAGCTTTATTGTCGACGATTAGTGTAAGTTGCAGTTAAAGATAGAGTAGGGTGGCTAATAGGGCGGTTTTAGATCGACCCTTTCGTGGCCACTTAAGACGGGGGCATAGCGGGCTGGGGTGGCTCATTTATCTGGTTTACTATCCCTTTAACATGTCTATATAGTATATATAGGGATTACAAATCCTACTCTTACGTCGAGGGCCGAGTTCGAGGTGAGGCTCATGAGGCGGTCGCACTATTACCAACAAAAAGTTTTCTTTTGTTCCAAAGTAAAATTTTAAATTTTATAGTAATGCGTGGAAAGCCCTTTTTTGTTCTGTGGTAAAGTTTTTAATCTTCTTAATGGAAAAGCATAGATTCACATCCCAACTACCTTCACGTCCATTTCCAGTTTCTTTGTTCTTTTCAAAAATTTGTGTAATCAGTCCACAACTTTTACACTTTCTAGCAAATTCAGTCTGAACCTTTAGAAAATGACTTTTTAGTTCTCTAATGGTTTATTGACACTAAACTCCTTGACCTTTCTCCCTATTGTGGAAAAAATTTAGATTTCTGTGTAATATTATTTTATTAAAAAATATGTGGTTGAAAATAAAAAAGAAAAAAATACATTTTAAATTAATGGGGGAAAACAATGGCTAAAATTTAAGAATAATTCCATTTCACCATAAATCTCACATGGAGGTAGGTTCCACTATGAATAAAATATTGCAAAAGATGTCGAGCCCCACCTGCTTGTGAGTGTTCTGGCCGGCTTCTGTGTGTGTACAATATTTTGTACACACAGCAGAATTTAGGCCCCGTTTGTGTCTCATTTTTCATTCATAAAAATGAAATATATGATCGTTATCCATCACATCAAGCCATCAATTTTGAATTTCTACATCTTATATGGAGCTCAATAATAACTATATTTTTCATTCTCATTCTACAATAATGAGAATCAAGCGGACTCTTAATGACCAGACGCAAAGACATTTTAAAGTTTAATGTTAAGTCCTACCTAACATGTTCAACGTGTAACTCAAAGGATTTACCATTGCTCGTGCTCCATACTCAAGAACTCAGCTCGTGTTGTCGTACTTCTCCTCTTCCTCTCCACGCATAGCATCCCAGATTTCAATCCCCTATTCAGACGATTCTCTATCTTTTCATACAAGAAATATAGAAGGATAAAAATTCCTTAAAATCGAAACAAAGAAAGAGAAAACATGGCCTACGTGGATCACACGTTCTCGATATCGGACGAGGACATGATGATGGAATCCTCGTACACAGTGAGCAACAAGCCGCCAATCAAAGAGATCGCACTCGCGATCTCGCTTTTCGTCTTTGGCGCCATCGGAATCGTAATCGGCATTGCCATGGCCATCAACAAAGTCGGTGGCGATTCAGCCCACGGTAATAATTTAAATTAAATTTCCCCATTTCCATTCACTCACTTCATACTCGTTTAATTTTGCAATTTTAAGTTGCACTGTTTTAATTAGGTTTCATTTTGTGGCTTTAAGGCAACGGTTTTGACATTTTTGTTAATTTGTTATATACAATGCTCGTGTGATTAATTAATTAATATTTTACTGCATAATGCCAGAATTTCCTTTCGGGTACTACTTCATTTTCCCGTTCACCCACTTTCCTGCGCAGCTTGAAGCTGTTCTGTTTCTGGTGATCTATTTGTGGGGGCTTTTTTAGTGATACATAAGATATGAAGGGTACATTTTATACTGCAGTCCGAAATTGATATTTGTCTTGAAAATTGATCTTGTTTTAGAAAAGATTCATTTTGTTAATGGATACAACTGTCCAGTATTAGGACTTGATTTTGCTACAGGTACATTAACGACTACATCAATGTACATGTGGCACTATGCCATTGGTTGGAGGAAAAAAATCAATTTCGTCTGACCAGTGATGGGATGCCACATGTAAATTATGTTACCCTCGATGTAACACTTAATATATAGGTAGAATAATCTTTAAGACTTAGTAAGTGAAATATAGAATTACATGTAAATGAAGTTGTCATGTAACTTCAACCATGGGCGGAGGTAGTGGGGGCTAGGCTGGGCTATACCCCCAGCCCATATGGAAAATTTGGAGTAAATTGTTCAATTTTGACCCAAATATTTGTGTTAGCCCAACTCTAGTTTGAATTATAACCCAAGTTTAATGCTCATTTATTCAATTTTTGTTAAAGGGACTACAATTATTAAATATTTTTTTCATGATATTCACGAAACGTTAATATCTTTATTGATTGTGTGTTTAAATTTTTTGGAAAAACTGATTCGTCAAAGTTTTTTAGAATAGTATTCACTAAATAATTTCTTAATTTTTTATTAGTGGATATGTATCCTTTGCTTATTTCGATTATGATGTGGTCAATTTATATTTTTTAACCCATCCGTTGATTTTCTATTTGGTAAGAAAATATAAAAAGATCGAGTGGGACATCTTAGGATGAAACATCCAGACTTCTTTTATTTCATTGAGTGTCGTACACTCTTTGTCATGAGTTTACCTCTTATGGCGCGAATTCATTCGAATTTTTTTAAATTTCAGCCCATCCTAATGTTAATTTTTTGGCTCCGACGAAGTTGAATACATTGGATTCTAATAGATCATTTATAGATTTCAACATTGTGTCTATGGTTCTTTCTTATAACCTGGGATAAGATAAAAGAGGAGATCAGATGCTAAGCTTATTAGAAAATTCAAATAATTGTTAGTTATGTTAATTTATTCTACATGACTTCCAATATGTTTTGCAGGAATTACGTTGCTCTTGTGAATGAGTGTTTTTCTTTCTATCTCGTGTAAGATTGCCCCTAGCAGCCCGCCAAGGCATTTTCTCCATAGCATAATCCCACTCTCTTATCAAATATTAGATGTTTTGATTTAATGTTGTATTTGTAGGGCTATTCTTCGCCATACTGGGTGGAATTCTGTTCATTCCTGGATTCTATTATACACGGATTGCATACTACGCATACAAGGGATACAAAGAGTTCTCTTTTTCCAACATACCTGCTGTCTAGAGTTGTTCAGTGACTCCAACTCAATGTACATATTATCTTTATTAGTTTCCTTGTTCCTTCACATTTATCTCCAATTTTGTTGTACATATTATCTTTATTAGTTTCATTGTTCCTTCACATTTATCTCCAATTTTGTGTATTTCATTGCTAGTGACGGTGTTTGCACATAAATAACAGCCAAGACGCTGATATGTTTAATATAATTTGCCCTTTACAGACAGTTGTTAACGTGAATAAACACGAGGGTTGCGTTATTTACGAGTATGGTACATGCGTGATAGATTCATTAGTTGTCAAGAAAATCGTTTGGCATAAATTCTTCTTGTTATACACGAATTTACTATATTGTTATATGTGAATGTGACATTGAGTCTATCTGAACCTATTTGGATCTCATTGTTGGGATGGTACTTAATTTGAAGGGTAGTTGGGTAGGGATATTATTTTCAAGGGACGTGGAGAATTTTAACTAAGGGTCCGTTTGATTGCAATAATAGAAAATTGGTGGAAAAAAAACGAATTCCAGATAAAATAATTGCCTAGAATTTGTTTTTTCAGGAATTGTCAATTAATTGTGTTTGATTGGTATAATTTTCCATCTGAAAAATGTTGGGGAAAACATTTTTTTTTATAATTGGGGATAAAATTTGTTTCTATTGCCAAAAAAAAAAAACGTGAGGGTTGGGGGGAAAAGCCAAGAAAAAAAGGGCTATCAAACAAAACAAAAGTTGGAACTTGAAAAATTCCATGGAAAATAGTTAACATCAAACATGGCCTAATTGACAAGAAAGAGAGAGATTAAGATCTTGTTTATTCCATCTAGCCTTTATTTGATCCCGATTAAAATCTGATTTTAATCCAGGGAAGTCAAACAGTCAATATTAACCACATCTTTCATGGGTCTCACAACTTTTCAACCACACATTTCAAAAACTTCTATCACAATCTACTACAAATCTAATTTTAATTCCCACCAAACACCCTCAAGTCTTTTTCAGTTTTCTAGTAGAATAGTACTGTCTTCCAACGTACTCTTACAATGCTAGTACATATAAGACTTCCTTGTGAAGGTGATGTCGCATGAGTCTAATGTTATCCCCGTAATTGTACTGTTACAAGTAGATGTATAGAAACTGGATACAGAAACTTGCATTTTCGCCTGTGAATCTCTTTGATAAATGACAGAACAATCATGGAAATTGCTCTCATACAGTGTTTTGATGAATGGTTGTGCTGAACTGAAAATCATTTGCTCCTCGTTGTGTTAGATTATTCATAATCGGGTGGCGGAGTGTCCTCAGAAACGGATGGTGAATGCATATTGTCAACTAGCAAGTGGTGGATCGAATTCAAAGCAAGATGCCCCACAAACTAGTCGTCATGACGAGACGGACTCCGAAGAAGATGAGGATGTAGTGGGTACATTCTCACATCGGTGTAATATAATATCGTACCGAGCTGCTAAAAGGGACAATGTTCCCTCGAATGAGCCAAAGATGGAAGAATCAAAGGCTCGCATTTGTAGGGCAAAAGGCC
>CAIGRM010074071.1:0-11387 GCA_903798335.1 Fraxinus albicans | reverse complement strand
AAATTAATCTTTTTAATATTATATTAATTTTTATTAACATCTTTTATTATAAAAATATAACTTAAATGTCTTCTCTCAGTTGAATTAATCAGTTTAAAAAATTAACATCCATATTTCCTTATTTAAATGATCGTTTCATTTGGTTGTTTCACAAGTATCCTAACAATTAAATAATATATTGAATGTAATAAAATTAATGCATACAGAATGTTACTATATAATTTGATAAAAAAATTTATTTTATATTATATTTACCCTTATGTAAAAGTTGTTTTAATTGGTAATTACATATAAATTTACATGATACCTATATTTAGATAAAAATGGAATCCCAAATGATAGGGTAATTATATTCTTGCTAAAACTATTCAACATTATAACTACAATAAACACTTATATAATCTTTGCTCATTTTCACACTTAAGTTCTCAACATTATATTCTTATCTTTAATTAATAACATTAATTATGTACATATTTAGCTATATGCCAGTATTCTAAAACGCGCGCCTAGACGTGAGGTGATGCCAAAACGTCAAGTCTAATGAGTTAGCGTCTTATTTGACGGTCAATGACAGTTATTTTGTATTTAAATTTAAAACTTATATTTTTATTGGAAACTTTGAAAAAATGTATAAAGTTCCTATAAATATGTTTTAAATGTTTAGTAAGTATTATTTTTAATTGATTAAAAATTAAAATAATATTAAAACAAGAAAACGCCTTTTTACGCTTTTTTACGCATATGCCTCGCCTAACCCTGGACTTGACCTTATGCATCGCCATGCATTACGCTTTTTAGAACACTGCTATGCCCATTATACCCTTATTTAATTTTAGTTTTGTTAATAATTAATTAATAACATTAATTCAATTTATTCAACATGAAATTAAAACAAAAAATCATTTTCTCTTTCATTTGTCAAAAAGTCCCTAAATTACTATTTTTAATATCATATTAATTTTTATTAACATCTTTTATTATAAAAATATAACTTAAATTTCTTCTCTCGGTTGAATTAGTCAATTTTTTTTAAAAAAAACCTCCATATTCCCTTATTCAAATGGTTGTTTAACGTGTATCCAAACAATTAAATCACATATTAATGTAATAAAATTAATGCATACAAGACGTTACTATATAATTTGATAAAATTTTATTTTATGTTAAATTTACCCTTATTTAAAAGTTGTTTTAATTGGTAGATACATATGAATTCACACAATACCTAAGTTTAGATAAAAATGGAATACCAAATGATAGGATAATTATATTCCCACTAAAGTTTTTATTAAATACACAACGTTATAACTGCAATAAACATTTATAATCTTTGCTCATTTTCACACTTAGTACTCAATTATTTTTCGATATATTCTTATAATTATATGAAACTAAGAAAATTATTATAATATGTGTTGAAATTAAAAACCATTCACGCACAACATTATCAGATTAAAAATTTCAATATACAAAGAAAACGTACGATGAAGGAAGAGGAGAATGTCTGTCGATACTACGTTTTTTAGTTTCTTGCCAATGGAGAGCACGTTGAAGGGTTGACAGATGATTATTTTTACAATTAATAATTAATGTAAATAAATGAGAGGGGGAATGCAAAATTGCTTTGTGTTAATACATACCCTATTTAATAAACATAATTAAAATCATTATAACTCTAAAAATCAATATTTCTCATTCTAGAACTGTTGTCAATTAAAATATTTTGTTGTAGGCTAAAGGTAAGAACTTTTGTCAATGAAAGCAATTTGTTGCGGGTTAGAGCTTTTCAAAATTCGAAAATAGCTTAGATGATGCTTATATATGTGAACGCATTCATGTTGGGCATTGAAGTTTTTGATAAGTTGATTTGCGTTAGACAAATTCTACAAAAAAAAAAATGGTTGTTTTGGTTTTTGACTAAATTTTTTATTATGATAAAAAAAAATAACGTAGTTCTTTTTTTCTATTTTAATTTTTTAATTCTTTTAGTAATGTTACGCTACTTATAAGTTTATGAGTGTTGTGATTTTTTTTTTGATTAATTAAGCTTGGCTCGCATTTCAATTTAATTTATAATATAATAGATTTAATTGTATGAAATTTATATTTCAGATTTATCTATTACCACGAATTATTTTAATTGTATATATACATTCGTTTGGGGCATCCTAAACACGTAGCAACCTGATAATATTATTGTCTTATCATATTTATGCAAATATGCATTTTTTTTTATTCATATCTATGAAGTTGTGGAGCCATATTTGGCGTACATCTATATGTCAGATCTCTTTCCACCATTGTGACTCGTACTTGTCTTGACATTTTATTTTTTTAATATTTCTAATTTTTTGGTTTTTATTTAGTTGCTTAATTATTTACTAAATTATGATTTAATAATTACTTTTAAGAGAGATGAGGGAACATTAGCATATGTGCAATTATATTGAACTTTAGCAATTATGATTTTGTTGAAATGTGAACAACCACTTTATATTAGTCTATGATTGATTTTTATATTAAATTAAATTATTTGAGATTTTTTTTTCATATTTACCCAATTTTCGATATTAAACAAATTTTGAATTGTTAATTATAATGAGCATATGTTGTTGCATCAAATTGGTATCTAAGCACAATCATATCCTTGATAAAAACATGTGTTGTATGATATGTCCTATTTGCTATATGATTTTTTTTCAACATTGATAAATATATTACTAAACTAACATATCAATGATTTTTTATTTTTTATTTTGTATGCTAGAAACATCACGGATGAATACATCATCTTCGAAAACAATAATGATCATTGACATCTATATTAACAAGGATGAGATTGAATTTTCAGGCAAATTGTTTACACGGGTCCTACTTAATCACACAAACTAATATGTAGCCCTCAAGTTTCGGCTCGCGCATTGGCTCGGCTCGTTAACATCTCTAATTTTACCCATTAAATTTAGGAAAAATTACAAGTGAACGTCCAAACATTTCATTTGGTATGATTATGAATTTTAAATTTTCAAAAGGTAAAGCTCTTGATTCTTAACCTATTTCAATATATAAATCTAGATCCCCAATGATCAAAATCGTCAATGTGAAATCACACGCAACTTTCACGTGATATGACTTAAAACTAGATAGCAAAAATTCTACAGCTTAAGATTTATATATTTCAATGCGGCTTGGAACCGTCGCCAAATTAGGAAACTTACTAAAGCACTCAACAATATTCTCAATTTAATTGATAGTCTCATGCAATTGAAAGACGGTTCCATCTCATGGAGACCCAATTTCATATATAATTAGATTGGAAACTCAAATTTTCACTTCTGAAAGTTGAGGATCCGAGCGTAATCCTATTTTTTGTTAAAAAAAATTACAAAAAATGCATGTTGGAGCATATTAAAAAGAATTTCGATTTTCAAAGAGCATATTTTATTATTTAAAAAGTGAAAAAAATTAAATACTCCAACAAACTCTTTATTTTTAACACTTAATTTAATTATTCTCAACGTGTATTTATTATTTTCTTCTATATTTTATTTTCACTAGCTTCTTTGCAAATTATTGTATTATTTTCCTCCATTTTCTTTGTATATAATATTTAATTGGGTCAATATATGGGGGATTGAAAATTGTAATATTTTAAATGTATTTAATTTTAGAGACTGAATTTGGTTCTCCAAATTCATATTCCCAATTTCAAAATGTTAATTTAAAAAATCTCTTGTAAAATAATTTTAAGTCTTGACTCTTTAATATTGGGAATCTTCCTATAACTCAGGTGGAGCTAGTCGTGATCTTGTTGATCATTTGCTCATGATTATTTGAGAAGGTTTGACAATTCAGGTGGAGTTGGAAGTGCTCATGGTGGTTTGAGCAAGTTTGGCGATTCAATTGGAGTTGGAAGTGAACGGGATGATTCAAGCAAGGTTGGCGTGCAAAGTAGTTCTAGTGGGAAGTAGGGTTTGGATTTAGTTTACAGTTGCTGAATATGCCCTATAAGTATTTACCATCATGTTAAACCTGATTCCTACTTTCTATTATGTAATTTGTTTGACTTATTTTTATAAAATGTTTATAAATACTAATTACCTTTTTTTTTTTCATACTTTTGGAGTGACTCACAATTAGTAACCACTTATCCATCATTAGTTTGTATTTATCTATAATTTAAGCTATATGAACACTCCCCAAACATTGACGCACCACCTATGTCCATCATAGTGAAAATTGGACCATTCTTGTTGTAAAGGGTCACATGGGCCTTTTACAACCAGGGCGCCGGTTTATTTCGTGAAAATTATTTTGTGTAACACATAATTCTCAATGAGTATTAAAAGATACCTAGCTTAAGGTCATTATTATAATCTTATATAAATGATGCTACGAAATTAATTACTGCCTTTTGAACTATGAATAGATTACAGATACATTACAAAAAGAATTTGAAGTGGCTAAGAGATACTGGAGGGTCGGTTCGGTAGGATTTTTGGAAATCAAAATTTGTTTCTAAGTTTAAAAAGTTGATTTTAAAAATATTTGAATAATTTTCTACAAATGCCTTGTTTGACTAGAATAGCATTTACAGGAAGTTGACATATTCTAACTTTCGAATATTTTTGACGTAGCTTTTACTTTTACTTCTACTTCTTGTGGAAGAGTTTTATGAAAAAGTTACTTATGTCAATTTCCTCTAAAAGTTCTTAATTTCTTATAATCAGATATAATTTCATATAGGTTTGACATCCACAATGTTTGCTACAATTTATAATTTTTTTTTTTTTTTAGTTTTTAGCCCCTATTTGATGGCCATTGTTCGTAAACAATGTTTTGAATAATGATTTTAAAGAAAATGTGTAGTTTAAAGTATGAAAAAAATTGTAGGTTTATGTGCAAAATATTTTATTATGTGAATGTATAGTTGAAAATGAATATGTAGAAAAAAGAATTCTCAAATAATGGTTGTCAAACATGGGCTTAATAGCTTATATGCATTGCTACATGATTATTTTATAATTTCAATTCTTAGTCGATTGAGATATAAGGGTGCGTTTGATTGCAAATGTGGAAAATGGGTGGAAAGAAAATGATTTCCAGGGAAAATGAATTGCCTAGAAATCATTTTACTTGGAATTGTCAATTGTATGTGTTTGATTGGTATAATTTTCCACTTGAATAATGTTGAAAATTTTCATTTTTTGATGTTCGATTGGCTTTAATTTTCCACCTTTTTTACTGCAATCTCCTTCTGCCATTGAGTTCCCACCTCCACTATTTCCACCTTTCTCCACCACTGCTAGAATCCCACATTCCTCCACCACTGCCGCCCTGGCTTCCGACGTTCATACCAGCAAAGCCTCCATTAGCTCCACCAGCATAGCTCAAAACAAAAGCCAATTTATCCACCATATTCGACCTAAAATCTGCAATTAACTCCACCAACATGCAGCGGCGCTAGATTTCCCTCCGCTGCCACCAGCACCATCTTCTTCTCCTTCGAACTCCACTCTTTTCCACTCATTCATCCCCCTCTTCCACCATCGCACAACAAAACAATTTCACCAACCAAGAATATGAAGAATTAGAGGACGACCCGTACGACATCGCTTCCCTCCCAAACCCTCACTACGACTTCACTCCCCTCCTCAACTTCCTCTCAGCCTCCCAGTATATCCCTAAATCTGAGCCCGACCCATTGGTTCTTCCATTGAATTGATCTGATCCTCCGGTTTTTTCTTGGCCAGCAGCCTGATTAGTGATTCCCATGGCAGCTTGTGTTTTCTCTCTTGCCAAGAAAAAAAAAACCATCAAATCTACGGGAAAATGATTTCCTCAATTCTGTGGAAAAAGGGGTCACGTGAGGATAAAATGGAAAAACAATTGCCAAGAAAATTTGGCCAGTCAAACAGCCTAAAAGTTGGAAAATGGTGTGATATTTTCTATTTTCCATGGAAATTTTAGTGAATCAAACAGGGCCTAAGAGTATCTCCAAAAGACTTTTTAAAATGAAATGCTCTCTATTTTAAAGAGTTAATACTTAAAATTATTTTACAAGAAAATTTTTAAATTAATATTTTAAAATAGGGAATATGAATTTGGAGAGATAAATTCAGTCTCTATAATTAAATGCATTCAAAATAGTACAATTTTTAATGCCCCATATATTGACCCAACTAAATATTATATACAAAGAAAATTGAGGGAAATAATATAATAATTTGCAGAGAAGTCGGTGAAAATAAAATAAAAAATACTCGTTGAGAGTAATTAAGTGTTAAAGATAAAGAGGTTGTTGGAATATTTAAATTTTTTTACTTTTTAAATTTATAGGTACTTTTTAAATAATAAAATATGCTCTTTGAAAATCGAAATTCTTTTTAATATGCTCCAACATGCATTTTTTGTAAATTTTTTTTAACAAAAAATAGGATTACGCTCGGATCCTCAACTTTCAGAAGTGAAAATTTGAGTTTCCAGTCTAATTATATATGAAATTGGGTCTCCATGAGATGGAACCGTCTTTCAATTGCATGAGACTATCAATTAAGAGGGTGTTTGAAGAGATTAAAATCGGATTAAAATTGAAAAATTAGTCATTATTGTTGACTTTTATTAGATGAGTGGGACCCAATAACGGCTATATTTTCAATTTTAATTGGATTTTGAGCCATACCAAACATGCCCTAAATTAAGAATATTGTTGAGTGCTGTACTACGTTTCCTAATTTGGCGACGGTTCCAAGCCGCATTGAAATATATAAATCTTAAGCTGTAGAATTTTTGCTATCTAGCTTTAAGTCATATCACGTGAAAGTTGCGTGTGATTTTAATTTTCACATTGACGATTTTGATCATTGAGGATCTAGATTTATATATTGAAATAGGTTGAGAATCAAGAGCTTTACCTTTTGAAAATTAAAAAAATTATAATCATACCAAATGAAATGTTTGGACGTTCACTTGTAATTTTTCCTAAATTTAATGGGTAAAATGATATCTTCAAGACGTTTGAGTAGTGTTCACAATGGCGCACATTAAGTGGTCAACGACAGCGTTGACTGCACGTCTAAGCACACATTGTTACATATATACATATATTATTATTATCATTATCATCATCATCATCATCATTATTATTCTTAAAAATGTTGATTTTGTATCGGACAATACGAAGCACGAATTGGATAAAGAAGACGACATTGAATTAGAGTCCGATAAAGAGTTAGATAAGATTTAAGTTTATATGCTAACTACATTATATAATTATGATTTTGAGACTTATCTTTTTGTTGATAATTTTGAAAAAATATATAAAATTTCTATAAATCTATTTTAAATGTTTGGTAGATATTATTTTAATTATTAAATAATTTTTAGATTGATTAAAACATTACAAAATATTAAAATTAGAAAACAGGCCTGCCTAGACTACTTTGTTCAAAGTGTCTAAGTGTGTGTTTGGTAGGGATTTTTTGGGGGAAGAATTGATTTTGAATAGTGATATGATGAGAAATGTGTGATTGAAAAAGAAGATAAGATTATTGATGTGATAGAAAATATTATTTTATTGAAGAATGTGTGGTTGAAAATAAGAATTGATTTACTGTTGAAAATGAGAATTGGTACCAAACATAGCCTAAACTGTCTTTGCTCAAAGCTTGACTTGTACACGTCATCATGCATTATCTCATTTAGAACAATGAGATTAGGGTGTGTTTGACACCCATTTTGGAGAAAAATAAATTTTGGAATAGTGATTGATGGGAAGAATGTGTGGTTAAAATGTAAGAAAATTTTTTGGATTTATGTGTAAAATTTGTAATATTATTTTATTGATAGAATGTATGGTTAAAATGAAGAAAGAGAAAAAAATAAGAAAGAGAATAGATATCAAACATGGGCTAAAAGCTCCCGTTTGTCACTTATTAAATTATAATTCATCATTTTCTCTCTTTTTATCAATTATATATTTTTCAATAAAATATTACAAAAATTCAAAAACTTTTAAATGTTTTTTTTTAAATCACGTGTTCTTCAAAAAAATAAAAATAAGAAATTCCCCCTAATTTAAAGCTCTTGTTTGGTGCACATTATCAACTCAAGAATGTATTTTTTTTATATGATGTGGAATATGTGGTTGAAAAATAAGAAAAAATTATTAATTTAATAAAAAATATTATTTTATTGAAAAATGTGTGATGGAAAATAAGTAAAAAGTGAATGAAAAAAATAACCTCGCTCACAAGCATAACGTGGAATAATTTAATGGATCAAACGGCGCGAAGTGAACATCCTGCTATATATATTCCCTGTTTTGTGCTCAATCCATCCGCTACTGTTATTCGGAGCCCACCACCGCGCACAGACAGGGTTTCTGAAAGTTACTGACTTTCCGATCATCAGAAGACAAGGCTAGAGGCAAAAATGGGTGGAGGCAACGGTCAAAAGGCCAAGATGGCTCGTGAAAGGAACTTGGAAAAAACGAAAGCCGCCAAAGGTTAATCCTTTTTTCCCCCTTCTAAATGAGCTTTGCTTTTGAGTGAATTTGTGTCATTTTTGCGTTATTTTTGTATTCGATTTTCTGAATTTTCCGATCTGCATAGGAAGCCAGCTCGAGACCAACAAAAAAGCTATGAATATTCAGGTACCCTTCCTTTGCAACTGTAGAAACACTCTTGTACACGTGGAAAAGAGCTTGTAGCTGTACATTCATATTATTTCTTTTCGCAAGAATCTATTTCCGTATGTTTAGTGCAAGGTGATTAGGTTTTATGGAGTAATTAACAATTAAAGAAATTGGGTAAATTGTCACTTTTATATGGGATGTAGGGTAAACATTGTCAAGTTTTGGCGTAGAGGATTTCCATGAAGGAGAAGTCAAACGTGATAAAGCTCTAGGGACTTTATCTTCCATTTCATTTTTCTTCAAAAGCTGAAAATCTCTAGTAAAAGCTTCCCTTTATCTTTTTGTGGGAGCTCCAATTTCCCCGCCCACCCCAAGAATACATATTTTTATATTTATATTAAAATCAATAAAAGTTTTGCTAGTTTCACTTCGAATGTTAATTTGGATTAAGTTTGAATTTTATATATGATTTCCACATAGGCTGGTTCTATTATTTGAAAGACAAAATGATTTTCATTTATAAGGGATTGAACTTGGTAGGTTGCTAAGCTGTGGTTCCAAATGCAGCAATCTCTTCAATGGTTTGTGTTTATCGTAACTCCTGTTCGTCTTTATGATACTTGAAAACTATAAACTAAATCCTTGCAAAATCTTTTTGTCAGCTGCTCATTCATTTTTAAAAGCTTGTAGATTTTCAGAGTTTGTCAGCTGAAATCCTTTTTTTTTCTGAAATTCTTTTGATACTACGTAGTTCTTTCGTCAACTGGTCCAATTTGTTCTCTGATATTTGGTCGTGTTTCTTGCTCGTGGTGCATTGTAGTAGACTAGTAGTATTGTGCAATCTATGAACATAGTTTTTTAATGTCATTCCTGCCAAGTGCAAATTACTTCTTTCAGTCAGTAGTATAAAAACAGCTTTGATTTCCCATGATGCTTTGAACAGTTGATTTTAATTAAACAGATTTCTTTCTGTAAGATGGGTCCATTGGTCTCACTATAAGTATTATGCATAACAAATGACAAACTTTGGTAACTATGTCAATTATTTGGTTTGATTGATTCTTTAGTCGTCGCTCGATGCAGTGCAAAGTGTGTATGCAGACATTTATGTGCACCACGTCGGAGGTGAAGTGCAAGGAACATGCCGAAGCAAAGCACCCCAAAGCCGATCTAGTCGCTTGTTTCCCTCATCTTAAAAAGTGAATATACATAATGGTCTAAAGTTCTGCAGAGAAGGGTAATATTGTTGGCATTCTGACGTGTCTGATAATTCTTTAGTTATAGAAGTTGTGGATGTGTGTGTATTTGTGTACTTGTTTGTTGGACTTTCATGCTACGTAAAAAGATGTTTGTAGTTTGCTCATGAATCCTAGCGATGACCTTCTGTGTGAAGAATACATGTTATTTTAAATGTTACATGATTGTGTCTACCTTTCTATTTCTATTAGAATTTAAAAGTTAAAACAACATATTCTTCAGACATGCTGATCAAGAACAAAAGTTCAAATATGTAGAAAAAAGTAATTGGTTGAAACAGATTAATATAGCTGAACATGAAGTGCCAGGGCATCATTTTAGAGCGCACTTGACACCCCTGTTTCATGCAACATATTGCATGACCAGAAAGCACATTTTAGAGATTGTAGCGATTGATCATACTTGGGAATTAATTTTGAGGGGTTGCTCAATTGGTCAGGTCTTGGATTTGCTCTCCAATGGTCACCAGTTCGAGTCCTTTCAGGACTACTGAGGTGAGTACCCGACCGTAAACTTCAGGGCCTTGTAGGATTAGTCGAGGTGCGCGTAAACTGGTCCGAACATCCACGGTTATAAAAAAAAAAAAAAAAAATCATACCTAGGAATTCAAAAGATTGTTTAGGCATCAAGAGAATTATGCTTTTCTATGTAGATGACGTGCATCTTTATCTTCAGTAATATTACACGATATAGTCCACCAACCGACAAGAAAATATTGATGCAGGACCACTACTTTTCTCAAATCTATTAACCAAGTGCTAGACATCATTTTCTCTGTTCTTTTTTCTCAGATTGGTTCATGATCAGTCCATAAACTCAGAAATTGTTTGTCCAAAAGAGTCAGATATTGAAATAACTTCTTGTGTTATGACTCCCCCTCCCCAAAACACACACACACAGAGCCATATAGTCTCTCTCTCTCGCTCTCACGCACGGCACCATTGTAAAGATGTCTAATTACTGATGAATTGTTGCAACACTAACCATCTGTGGTAAAGAATGAGAGTTCTCGGTTTTGTCCCAATCTGTCCCGTTATCTTGACCTTTCATGCACCGACATGGATTTCAAAATGACAAACTCGACTTCTTCGAGCTTCTCATCAGAATTACAAGTCACGTGCTTCCTCCGTAGAATTAGAATTGTTACTGGATTTGATTAGAGATGGGTTATTGTAGAATTAGAAGTGTCACTGGATGTGATTAGAGATGGGTGTGTAACGACACACTTGTACACTTATTAAGTAGATCATTGCTAAGAGACCCTGGTTTAGGTTCAATCTAATGAGTGGATTTATGTTTTTTTAAACATCCCACATCAACTATTTAGTGATTTGAAGTACTTAATTTTTGCATTTTAGACCTTGGAATATTGAATATCTCCACCCGAGTACTTGTAAATCAAGTGAAATTTGGACGTTCCCATTTAACGAGGCTATGCAATGCAAGTGATAATTAAAAACCTAAGGTCCCGTTCTCTTTGTCGTTTTCAAGC